>VWZE01006815.1:24221-47896 GCA_013396675.1 Eubucco bourcierii | reverse complement strand
AAAAAAAAAAAAAAAAAGGAAAAAAGAAGAAAAAAAAGAATAGTGAGCTCTGACTGAAAGTTAGGAAGTAGGACCAAAATCAGCCTCTCAAAAGCTGGACTCCAGTAGCAAGCAGAAAAAACATTGCTTTAAAACAATATATGCATAGTTATGTAGTACAGCTTACCACCTGTCATGGAATTGCAAGAGGCAGAAGGTCACCAAAAGGAACTGAGTCAGATTCTGTTTCAGTAAAGGATGTCTCAATGTGACTTTACACAAAACTATCTCTTGTCAAATGCAGTATGGCTCCTTGAATTTTCTAGTAGGGAATAGGACTGCCCAGGGGAGCTGGAGTCACCATCCCTGGAGATGTTTATAAGGAGACTGGATGAGGCACTTAGTGCCAAGGTTTAGTTAATTAGAAGGTGTTGGGCGATAAGTTGGACTCTATGAACTCAAAGTCCTTTTCCAACCTGGTTAATTCTATGATTCTGACTGGTTTCTCCATGACACAAGGCACAAACTGTATTAATTACCATGCCAGATCATCATCCACAGCCCAAAGAATGATTAAAAACTAAAACTGCAAACAGACCCATTTCAATTCTCTCAAGATTAATTGACAAAGTATTTGAAAGAAGAGACTGCAGGAGAGCTGTACTGAAGCCAGCACACCCACACTGTTAAGAACTTGTAGAAAATCTCACATCCTTTCATTTTTGGCTGGCGCTTGACTTACAAATATGCAGATCTGGGCCCTTGTTTTTTAAGCAGCACACAACATCCCCTAAGCTCAAGGTCTCACTGGAAGCTTTTGATTTCCTGAAGTGTTCACTTTTACAGTTCAACACTGTTGGGCTACAAGTATTTATCAGGACAGACTCCAAAAGAGTTGTTTGCTCAGCTCTCCCCTCTTCACTTACCTTAGAGATTATTTATGATGTTATAAACGTGTGTTTGTGCAAAGCATGGACCTGCACTTATAAAACATTTCCTTATTGCCAAATAGCCTTTTTTTTTTCCAATTATAGTTTATTCCTATCAGTACTAGTTGCAGTTTAATCTTGAATCAAGCCATCTCTTCTCTCAAATCTAGTCTAGCAGTTCTCTATCTACCTCCCCTGTTTTGCACCCTGTCTCAGTGTCACCCCTCAGGTCTCCAAGATGGGTGTGTAGTGTTATCCTGCACCTTCTTGGTCAGAAAAAGGATTGGAGTCCACTCAGAGAAACAAGCTTCTTTTAAAGAAACACTATTGAGATAACAGAGCAGAGTCCCGGCTGGGATGACCTGCAGGACCACATTAGAATCATAGAACAGTAAGGTTGGAAGGGACCTCAAGGATCATCTAGTTCCAACCCCCTGCCATAGGCAGGGACACCTCCCACTACTACAGGTTACTCAAGGCCTCATCCAATCTGGCCTTGAACACCTCCAGGGAAGGAGTAGCCACAACCTCCCTGGGCAAACTGTTCCAGTGCCTCACCACCCTCACTGGAAAGAACTTCCTCCTAACATCCAGTCTAAATCTCCCCTCTGCCAGTTTAAACCCATTGCCCCCAGTCCTGTCATTGCAAGACCTTGTAAATAGTCCCTCTCCAGCCTTCCTGTAGGCCCCCTTCAGATACTGGAAGGCTACTATAAGGTCTCCTCGAAGCCTTCTCTTCTCCAGGCTGAAGAGCCCCAACTCTCTCAGCCTGTCCTCGTAGCAAAGCTGCTCCAGCCCTCTGATCATCTTCGTGGCCCTCCTCTGGATTCGCTCCAACACTTCCATGTCCTTCCTGTGCTGGGGGCTCCAAAACTGCACACAGTACTCCAGATAGGGTCTGAGAAGAGCAGAGTAAAGGGGCAGAATCCCCTCCCTTGCCCTGCTGGCCACGCTGCTCTTGATGCATCCCAGGACTCAGTTGCTGTCTGGGCTGCACACACACACTGCAGGGCATTAGAACAAGAGGCATTCAGATGACTTGCTCTAAACAGTTGCAGTCACTGTGGAGCTGAACAGAACTTTGATATGTCATGGGACATAAGTTGCCTATACATTTGTTGGGCAAAGTGAGTATTAAAGATACAACAAGTGAATTTTTAAAAGGTCACCCAGCCAAGACTCTTTCACCACCCTGGCTTTCAAGTAAAGCAACATAGAGATGGCCCCAAACACAGCCCTCCACTGCCATTGTAAGCCTTCAGCCTCCAGACCCACTGAGGTCAGTAGCCACAGTGCAGAGGAACGACTATGAGAAATTATCAGTATTCATTTCAGACAAAGGAGTTCAGCTTCCCAAAGGTTCTAATGCTCATTGTTCAAACTGTCATGCTCCTGGTGTGTAAATGGTTCCAAACTGACCTGATTCTTCAACTCTAGAAAGTCGGTGGCCTTCAGATGTCATCACCCAAACCAACTGCTGCACTGATAAACCTTAACTTTACCACAAAAGAATGCAAATTCTCAGAAAGTCCATTCCATAAAATTGCTTTAGAGAGTCACAAGAACACAAGGCTTGGAGGAGGGTTCCTCTCTCTTTGGGGAAAACTTGGAAAAGGAAGCATCTCCATTCACACCATGTTTTCTAGAGAGGTTGTCCATGCAGAATAAAGATGGCACAAGACTGGGCCACAAGGCAGGTCTAACAACTTCTGCCAATGCCAGCCAGTTCAAGTGTAAGAGTCAGTATGAGTGTAAGAGGCTCAGAGAGAGAACCACCACAACTGCACCAGTAAAGAACTTCGGTAGCTAATCAGAGAGACAATCTACCACAAAACCAAACAGAATCACAGCCTATTACCACCGAGATCCCTTCCAGGTGAGTTGCAGAAGCCATCTCTAGTTGGCAGCAGCTATCCACCCAAATCCTATGAGGCAAGTTAAATTTACAATGCCTCTGTAAAGCAAAATAATCCCTTGTGGGCTATACACTGACGTTGTACACAACCACGATCCATCACATCCTCTGAGTTTCAGGAATAAGCCTGAGGTTAAATTTACTACTGACAGATGCTAGAAGTCGTAACAAAGCTTGCAATTTCTGTGAGATGGAGCAAGGTTTTGGGGGTTATTGAAGGCTTACTGGCTCTGTACCCAAGCTCTCTTTTTGTTGTTCTTTGCAGGTTTCACTTTTTGAAGGCTTTATGGGCATGCAGGCAGAAATAGTATAGGAGCAAGGATAGTTGCTCATTAAGGGGAAGGTTCATTTTCTCCTATTTATATCTAGTTTCAAAGAGCTACACAAGTAGTGGTCCAGTTCATTCTTTTATGTGGTTTTAATTTCATTTAAGAATTTATTTTTGAAGTTAATGAGGAGTTTTGACTGGCAGCCTCCTTTGCACTTAATGACAACCGGTCTATAATGAGAACAATGCTCTCTGCAGAGGAAAGGCAGAACATGAAACCTCTGTTCTCTAATAGTCAAAACTCCTTCACAGTGCATTTATCTGAACTAACAATCGCTACAGATGTTTTGGTTTCAACCATAATATTTGCCAGATACAGAGGAAAATGTGCTAAAGCTTCTTCAGAATCTGAGAAGCTACCTCAAGCTTAGCTCCAAAACAACTATACCAATTTACATTACAGAGAAGGAAAAAAAAAAAAATAAAAAAAAAATAATCACAAACTGAGTCTGTATCTCTTTTCCACTTTAAAGGTTTTTTTTTAAACCTATGAGTTTGAAAGAAGAGCAAAACCATGCTCAACTGAGAAAGCATGCCAGCTAAAAATGACTAGTACAACAATAAACCCACCCCAAAACCAAAGGTATTTATTTATTTTTGAGGTATGGAGACATTTTGTGACTAAAGTTGATACTGAATTTCCTGTAAGCTGCTTCTTTACATCACACACAATGTATTCTTGAGATTCACACTTTTTTCCCCTTAGAGACTCAGACTAAAGTAGACTCATTTATGAAACAAAAACATCATTGCTAATCAGAGAACTCCTGATAAAAATCAGTCACATCAGGAAAATAGCAGCAAAAACATAAGCTTCTCATACATATACTTTTCTTCCCTCCCTTTCTCCCACCTATGCCTCCTTTCAGATTTGCCCTGTTCCTCAGCAGCACTATACACGAGCAGACAGTGTGTGCCTGCAGCCCAAACATCCAACGGTGTCTGGGCTGCATCAAGAGCAGCATGGCCAGCAGGGCAAGGGAGGGGATTCTGCCCCTTTACTCTGCTCTCATGATACCCCCACCTGGAGTACTGTGTACAGTTCTGGAGCTCCCAACACAAGGAGGACATTGAACTGTTGGAGCAAGTCCAGAGGAGGCCATGAAGATAATCAGAGGGCTGGAGCTGCTCTACTATGAGAACAGGCTATGAGAATTGGGGCTTTTCAGCCTGGAGAAGAGAAGGTTTCCAGGAGACCTTGTAGCAGTCTTCCAGTATCTGAAGAGGGTGTACAGAAAGCCTGGGGAGAGACTATCTACAAGGTCTTGTAATGGTAGGATGAAGAGTAATGGGTTTAAACAGGCAGAGGGGAGATTTAGATTGGATGTTCTTTACAGTGAGTGTGGTGAAACACTTGAGTGGGTTGCCCAGGGAGGTTGTGGCTGTTCCTTCCCTGGAGGTGTTCAACGTTAGGTTGAATGAGGCCTTGAGTGACCTGTTCTAGTGGGAGGTGTCCCTGCCTATGGCAGGGAGTTGGAACTTAGAGGTCCCTCCCAACCTAAACCACTCCATGATTCTGTGATTACTACTATCTATATGCAGACCATTATCATAGTTTTAAAGCATCTCTAAAGGTATCAGAAAACATCACTTACATGCACAAGCCTATAAACAGCAAAGTCACATTTTGTACATTTGGGATAGTGTACATGATCTTATAAATCAATCCATAGAAGCAGAAGTGCAGCTCTGGCAGCCACACCACACTGGGGCTCAAGAATGATAGTACCTGTCTGCACACAGGCCTGTAACACTGCCTGGTGTGATGGGCAATAAATTGCCCTCCAATGTGGTAGCTTTGATACAAACCATTTTCTTTTAACGGTTCCACTGATATCTGCCCCCCAGACTGCATAACCAGGCACAGATGTGAGCCGCACTCAGCCGCACATAACTCCAGTTGTAGGCTGGGGGAAGGCCAGAAGCCCTTTCTACAGTACCTACCTGTCCACTGCGGCGGGCAGCGGCAGTTGTAGGTGTTGACGCCGTCCACGCAAATGCCCCCGTTCTGGCAGTTGTGATTCGGGCAGTCGTCAACGTTGTGCCCGCAGATGGTTCCCTCGAAGCCTGCACAAAGCAGAAACACGACAGACTGACATGGGCTTCCAGCCTCTTTTGAAGAGAATTCACCCGTTGTGCAGCATCCTCCCCTCCCTCTTAAACACTCACTCTGTTAACCCAATCCTGATGCATCTCAAGGTACCATGCTGAGCAGAGACTTTGTTAAAGGCCTCTGCTGATGGTATGCAGGTCATATTATACCATTACACAGCTCCTACAGCAGGCAGATGGCCAAATACGTTTTCACAATCAAACAGAAGAGAGCATTTTTCCCTTTAAGTGACTAAAGAGCATTGTCATTCAAAGCAAAGTGAAGACCAAGGCATTTTATTTACTATCAGGCAAGCATCTCACTGCCCAACAAGCAGCAGTTAGAGCATCAGCCAGGACAAGTTTTTCCCATGGCAAAGAAGTGCCTGGTGTTCACTTCATAAGTACCTCAGCACAGTTCATATGACTTAGTTATGTCACAGAAGCATCCTCTATGCTTTGAGAAACGAGTTCCCAAATTCCTGATTAGGGTCTCTTTGGTGTTGCAAAAGTCAAGCCAATCAACAAATTTGCCACCACCCGACCGATGCTTTTACACTAAGCCTTGATTGGAAACCAAAAGAAATCAGACTCCTTCCCAATGCAGATCAAGGTTCTTTATGAAGGTAGACTGGCAAAACATCCCTGCTAGATCTCGCTCCTTTCAAACAAGGAAAAGTGGGGGCAGTTACCCATTTTCCTCTCAATGTCTCCTGATGCTTTACTCCATGCTTCCTTAAATAAACCTGCCATTTATGCTGGTTGAGAGGGCTGTTTATCAAAGCACAAGTGGATGCATGCTAGTGTGGATGAACTAAATGATTCCAGAACACACATGTTAATTAAAATCATCATCTCTGCCTCTTCACTGCTATGGAATGCAATATCAACATGACACAGTCCTCTCATCCAAAGTTATGCTTTAACCCCTCTACTTTTGATGCGCTGTTCCAGATGCTTCCAATTCCTCTGTGTCACGTCACACAGAACCTCTAAGCGACATCTGGCCCAATGCAGATCATGCTGTGTGGCAGATGAGACTGGGACTGTAAAGCTCTAATGCAGTTTCTCCAGACTATCACTACACTCAGGAGACTGAAGATGATTCATTTTCACTCCTTTGCTTGAACTTCTCCAATACTACAGGTTAGAATCAGAAGCTGACTGCTGCTGCCAAGACACATCAAGTGCATTAGCATCCATAAGCCAGGAAGAACAAAACACAAAGAACCTGCAATATTACCCTGTCCCTTCAAAGACCCTCCCCAAATTCATCCAACATGAATCTCATGGCAGTAGGGAAGGTTAAAAGGAAGAGGAAATACAACATGGTTACTCCAAATCCTAATCATCACAGCAGCGGCCTTCCTGGCAAAAACTGCTGAGAAACAATTATCAAGGAGTACAATTAGTATCAGATCACTATGTTTAAAGCTCCCACGTATGACCCCAGGCTCAGCTATAAAACACAGAGTTGTCCTATCAGGTTTGCTCGTCTGCTTGAGGAGAAACATCCCACTGACTGCAGACTGCACTTATGCCAGCAATGTTATCAACAGGGAAATACACCCAAAACCACGAGTGTGAAAGGTTTAAGTTCTTATCCTTGCAGCTGGGACAATATGAAGACCTACCCTGTTTTCTAGCACAGAAATTCCTAACAGGAGGCATTTATTTTAAAAATGCCCCAAAATGTAACACAGATCAATGATTTGAATAATAATAAGATCTCCTTGATATTAAAACCCTCACTAAACCGTTGTTCATTCTCACATTTTAACCAGCTACACTACCTTCTAGGAGTTTGTCCACAGTCATCTTGTTCAAAAGTAAAACCCATTAGGTCCACACTAAAAGCCAGAAGATTACACTAGTGACAGCAGAACAGAGAAAATAAAAAGCGGGAGAAAAAAAAAAAAAAAAGTTCACAAAACCCCAGAATGTTGCAAAAGGTTTGCGAGAAACGACACACAGTCAAGTGTACTCAGTCAAAAGATATGCCATAGAATCACAGAATTGTTAGGGTTGGAAAGGACCTCAAGGATCATCTAGCTCCAAAGCCCCTGCCATGGACAGGGACACCTCACACTAGATCAGACTGCTCAGAGCCACATCCAGCCTTGCCTTAAAGACCTCCAGGGATGGGGCCTTCACCACCTCCCTAGACAACCTGTTTCAGTGTCTCACCACTCTCATGGTGAAGAACTTCTTCTTAACATCCAATCTGAATCTACCCACTTGTAGTTTTGCTCAATTTTCCCCTAGTCCTATCACTACCTGACACCTCAAAAAAATCCCTCTCCAGCTTTCCTGTAGGCCCCCTTCAGATACTGGAAAGCCACAATAAGGTCTCCTCAGAACCTTCTCCTCTCCAGACTGAACGGCCCCCACTCTGTCTTTGCAAGAGAGGAGTTTCTCTGATCATACTCACCACCCTTCTCCACACACGTTCCAGCAAGGGAAAGAGAATCAGAAAGTACTGAAATGGTGAAGATCACACTATTTTGAGTACACAGCTGAAAAAAACCCACAAGTTTCCTTTTTGGTAAGTTCTCAAATTCCAAATTCCCTTTAAATTTCTCTTGCTCTGAAGAACAACTTTGGCTTATTTTCAGAACACCTAAGAGCTGTAAAGACATTATTTTTGTGTCCTCTTCAAGTTTAGCTTACACTGCAATATTGCTATCTGCTTACTTTGTAAATAAAACTGTCCTAGTAAAGTTTAGCTTTCATTCTTAAAAACAGTCTTTGAGAGTCTTGGTTGTTTGGCCCAACACATCTACCTTTGAGCGCAAGCAGCAGGAAGCTGCTCTGAGCTTTTCTTAAGCTGGGTCCCAGGGTCTGATTTTCTAGTTACATAACCTGACTCTCTTCCAAAAGCCAAAAAGTTCACTGTTTTGATATATTTGGACACCTGACACTGTTTCCTGTTCCCCCCTGTGCTGGGACTCACACATTGTCCTTTGCTCCTCTCCAAGGGAACAGTTTGCAATGCATATCCTAACTTTTGCTCTGTATCTCCAAGCACAGCAAACTAAGGAATGAGAACCTGGGGGGAAAGTAGTGTTCCCACTGCAACCGGTATGTTGTTCCTCCGCTCTTGCACACATAGATACATGCAATTTTACTCCTACATCATCTGCAACCTCCACCCCATTCCATAGCATCACATTCAACTCCCTCCAATTTTAATCCCTAGCCTTATTGCAACCTATCAATTTACTCCACCTTCCTTCAGGACCCATTAGATAAGGGGACAGGAAACTACACCTGCATGAAAATGTCAAGTTATTGTCAAGCTTTAAAGCCTCCTGACAAAAGAATATGAATCTTAGCAGACTGTTAAAAACTGATCTGCATCATTTTAGCACAAAAGTAAGGTTCTGCAAACCAAGTGGCCAACAGCAGCTGCCTGTGTGCAAATCGTACGAAGTTCAACAAAACCAAGCACAAGGTTCTGCATCTGGGTCAGGGCAATCCCAAGTACTGATACAGGCTGAGCAGTGACTGGTTTGAGAGTAGCCCTGGGGAGAGGGATCTAGGGGCACTGGTGGATAAGAAGCTCAGCATGAGCAGTCAGTGTGCTCTTGCAGCCCAGAGCACCAATTGTATCCTGGGCTGCATCAACAGAAGCATGGCCAGCAGGTCAAGGGAGGCAATTCTCTCCCTCTATTCCACTCTGGTGAGACCCCTACCTGGAGTATTGCATCCAGTTCTGGAGCCCTTATTACAAGAAGGATCTGGACATGCTGGAACGTGTCTAGGGAAGGGCCATGTCGATGATCAGAGGGCTGGAGCTCCTCTGCTATGGAGACAGACTGAGAGAGTTGGGGTTGTTCAGTCTGGAGAGGAGAAGGCTTCAAGGAGACTTTAATGTGGCTTTCCAGCATCTGGAAGGGGACCTACAAGAAAGCTGGTGAGGGACTTTTTAGGGTGTCAGGTAATGATAGGACTGGGAGGAACGGATCCAAGCTAGAAATAGGTAGATTCAGATTGGATGTTAGGAAGTTCTTCACTCCGAGAGTGGTGAGACACCAGAACAGGCTGCCCAGGGAGGTGGTGGAAGCCCCATCACTGGATATATGTTTAGGACCAAGTTGGATATGGCTCTGAATAACCTGATCTAGCGTGAGGTGTCCCTGCTCAAGGCAGGGGGAGGCTGGAACTAAAGGATCCTTGAGGACCCTTCCAGCCCTGACAATTCCGTGATTCTATAACGCTCACTGCGCAGTACGGCCTGATGCGATGCTGCGCCGCGAACCAGCGTGAGGTAACTTCCTCTTCCCAGGAAGTGTTCCAGCTCTCATAAACAGCCTGCTCCGGCCTGACAGATCGCTTCCTGAACAAGCCCTTGGAATTCCCTAGGGTCCTTATCTTAGTTAATGGGTAATTATTTTGATGGATAACAATGAATAATCACTTTCCCAGCTAAGAACTTCCTCTATTGACTTGTTTAACATTCCATTAAAAGTTAGCTGCCAAACAAACTTCTTTTGGTCAAATATTTATAGCTATGAGCTCATTTTCATATTTAAAGGAGTTGCTAAATGCTTCAGGTTAAATCTGTCTCCCCAAAGTATTTTTTTGCCTACTACAACACTGTTATGATTGACTTAACATGCTCACTTGTCTGTAATCTTGTTTTTATCTATATCAAAGCCCACAGGGAAAAAAAAAAAAAAATGATTACGCTAGAGGGACAGAAGATAAGAAGTCACCTTCCATGCTGATGTAATAGTGGTAGTGTATATAGCTCTTCACTTACACTTGCCACAAAACACCTCTTATAACATGATTTCATGGATTACCTAATGCAAGATCTGTTTGTGTAAAAATGCACAGGTGAAATGGGAATGAGAATTTAAAATAGCAGCACTGCACATAAACAGTACTTGGAAGGCTGTTGAAAAAGCTGCTGTGACATACAACTCCAGATTGCAGGTTTCTTCTGTATGTTTTCAAGCTCTTCCTCATGCATTTACAAAAAAAAAAAAAATTCACACAACAGCAAAGAAGAAAACATCTACAGGACGCAAGAACTTATTTTGGGGCAAAGTCAAGGAGTAACCTAATTATGCTTAAATTGCTGCTTGGGCACAGTTTGTTTAAAGCAGTTTCACAGGACACAAGATGCAAAATCAAATAAAAAACTGTTCCAGCAGTTCAAGATGTAGCTGTCTCCTGCCTCTACAGTCGTAACACTGAGCTCTGGCAACTTCCAGAGGCAGTCCAGAAGGGTTGCAGCAATTCCATTTATAGTCACAGTTTCATCGGCATTGCTCCAATTCGGAGCAGAAAGCTATAGAGGAATTTCTAGTCCATACTCTTGGCACTGTCTTCCAGATGAGCAGGCCTTGTTCACATCTTCTCTGGGCGTGACAGACCACCAGTTCTCTTCACTTTCTGTTGACCTTTCCTTCCCAGACAGAACCTTTTCCAACACTTCAGAAATGTCATGCTGCTTGTTTGACTGTAAGGGGGAAAGAAACGGCTGGGTGCCTTGCCTTTATCAGAGCTTAATGTAAGCATGTTGGCCTCTCCAAGTTCTCTTCTGCTGTTTCTCAAATGACTGGTTTTAAAAATCAAGCTAGCAAAACAACATGGTCAACTTAAACAAATACAGGAAATACAGAAGTGAAGGCTCTCAAACCTGCATTAACTCAGCCCCTCTAAACACGTTGTGCAATGAGTCCAAAAAAGCTGCTAATAATCCAAAACGTGTGTGAGCAGTGTGGGTGTGGAACTGTTACTATAGTAATCTCATTTTCATTTCCTGACCATAGTTTGGCCAACCCACACACTTGTCTAAGTGAAAATGTGCTTCTACCCAGTCCCGTGCCCCTTTTAGAGTCACAAACTGACTCTAAACCTTTATGGTATGGAATCCTTCAAAATTCACTATCTTCTCCTCTTCCCCCCCACCCTGCACAGGGGTTTTGCATGAGATTTTAAACTGGCTAAACAGATCTGACCAAGACAATTTTGAATTTCTGATGGAGCCTGTTAATTCACAGATACTTAGTTTACAACTTCATGTGAAAAAAAGTTAGTAAGGCAGAGCAGCAACAAATTTCCTGAGAGGGACTGTTAGTTCAGATACAACGTTCTGAAATACTGTACATGTTCCAGCACCGTTTCTTCAAGCACAGTGAGAAATGGTTGCTTTCACAGAACAATAAAAGGGTACATCCTTCTATTGTAACATTGACTTTCCCCAGTTTTTCGGTCACATGCTGCTCAGACAACCCGGAAAGCAGTTGAGCAGGCACTACCTAAGGTTGGCAATCACAGAAACATTCAGGTTGGAAAAGACCCTCAGGATCATCAAGTCCAATTCATATCCCTAGTCTACAAGGTTCACCCTAAACCACAGCCCCAAGCATCACATCCAAACAACTTTTAAAACACATCCAGGGCTGGTGACTCAACCACCTCCCTGGGCAGCCCATTCCAATGCCACACAACTCTTTCCCTGAAAAAAAATTTCCTTAATGTCCAGTCTAAACCTACCCAGTCACAGCTTGAGGCCATTCCCTCTTGTTCTATCACTAATTACCACTGAGAAGAGACCAGCACCAACCTCTCCACAACCTCCTTTCAGGCAGATATAGATAGTAATCAGGTTTCCCCTTAGCTTCCTCTTTTCCAAACTAAACAGCCCCAGCTCCTTCAGTTGCTCCTCATAAGACTTATTCTCCAGACCCTTTCTGAGTTTCATTGTCCTCTTTTGCGCTGGCTCCAGCACCTCCACATCCCTCTTGTAATGAGGTGCCCAAAACTGAACACAACACTTGAGGTGTGGCCTCACCAGAGCCAAACACAAGGGGACAATCACCTCCCTACTCATCCTGGTTTGTATTAGAAATGTTTGGTCCAGCAGGTCATTGGCTTTCTTGGCCACCTGGGCACACTGTTTGCTCATATTCAGTTGCTTCTTGATTAGAATGTATATTTAAGGTCACTTGAGCCAATGCTTTAAGACAAAGTCTCCAAAGAAAGTGTTTTTCAGAAGTTACAGCCCAAATGCTCTTTCCACACATTCCTGTGACTCCAGATGATCCCCATGAGCTCTGCATTCATACTAAACAGTGCATGGCAGCTACATCTCTCACAGAATTAAAAGAGAAATGCTTAAGGGAAGAGGGTTTACTTTTCCAGATTACCACACACCAAGCATTTGTGTGCCAAGTTGCAATACAGTTAAGTAGGAAGTCCAGTCAAAAGCATTTCCAAACAATTGGTTTCCCATGGACTGAATTACTCAGTAAAAAAACCCATGAGCCTAAAAAAAAACTTCTGATATGCAAAGACAATTTGTATTGCCTTGTGGACAGTGTGACAAGTGATGGGGAAGAGCAAAACAGAATGAGCCCACCAGGGTCCCAACCAGGTGATACTGGGTCATTTGTAGAGATGACTGGAGCACAGCTTGCTGCTCAAAACCAATACAGCCCATGAGCCAGAGTAAGCATGTCACCCCTACTGTGGGTGAACTCAGGGCAGCTAGCAGCATCATTAAAGAGGCAAACCATAATTCATCTGGAGACGAAGCCAGAGAGGGTGTGCTGAGCCAGAAACAGCATCTGACAAGACTTGGAGGAACCAGAGGAGAAAAAGGAAGGGAATGGAATATGCTTCAAGGGTAAATACTGAGGAGAAAGACAGAGGTTCATCATTCAAATCCTGGAGTGAATGGTAGCCTTTGCTGATACAAACCCCTGTACTTGTAGAGGTTTGTGTTCATGGAAATTCATGCCTATTTGATTCTCTGCCTCTAGTCATGTTCCAAGGAAATCTGGCCTTTCTAGTCCTCTTCCTTCCCACATGATGACACTCAAACTAACATCCTAGCAGAGCTTCTTGCCTTGCTGAGGTTTCTCCTGTACATTTCGCCAACATCACGTGGGAACTGAGAGCAGAGAGGAATTCAGCAACAAGACCCAAGTGCTTTGAAGAAGTATCATTTACCTGGCAGACAGTTGCACTCAAAGCTGAAGTCACTTGTTTGATGACAAGTTCCTCCATTCATACAGGGCGATGGGGAACAGGGCACATAAATGCTCTCGCAGCGATGCCCTGTGTAGCCTGGTTTGCACTGGCATCGGTATGAACCAGGCAAGTTAACACAGGTGCCACCATGGTGACAAAGGCCTGGTGTGGCACATTCATTCACATCTATCTCACACTTCTGGCCAGTGTAGCCAGACAGGCAGATGCAGGAGAACTTATTTCCAGATACAGTACATGTACTGCCATTGGCACAAGGTTGAGACATGCAGGCATCGATCCACTGGCAATCCTTTCCTGTAGGATCAAGACAGAGCACTCCATTAATAAAGAGTTATTTGTAAGGAAAAGAGTATTTTTTATTCATGCTACCTTAAAATGATTGGGGTACTAAATCTTAAAAGCTACTACAGACAAACTTCTGTCTGTGTTTTACAGCACTATATTTTAAATTAAAGCCAATTTGTGGTTACAGTACAAAGTTGTGTTATTTACAGAGTAGCAACAAGATACACAATGTTGTGATTCATAAAAATCAGCCGTGGCCTCAAATCATGCTGCACAGTGACAGTCTCTCTTCTTTCATTCTTGAAGGGCTCACAGAAGTAAGGTATCCAATTACAGTTTTCCCATAGCAAGATTTTGCTGGCCATGTTTACTACTTTTTTTTTTCTAGAAGGTAGACTCTGTTGCACTCAAAGTGCAGCAGCCACTCCAGAGTTTGCTTCTGCAGTCAGTTTTCCCATGTGGACAACTCCACGAGATCTAAATAGCTTTCTGCTTACGTGTAAAGGGTAAGGAGTTTGATTCCCTACCCTTCTTTGCTTTTTTTGGTCATGAAGTCATTTAGACTCCTTCTTATTTCCTGTGCTGGAGCTAACAAATTTGAAAGGATATTATGACTGCCCCAGAACATTTTGGGATGAAGCAATTGCCCAAAGGAAGGAGCCTGGAGATGCAAAATGCAGAATCTCACCTGTGTAACCTGGAGAGCAGACACATTCATAGGTCTCCTGGCTGTGGGGATAACAAGTTCCTCCATTCAGGCAAGGCTGGGACACGTAGCAGAGGTGTGATTCTGAGTACTGGCACTCTTCTCCTGTGAAGCCTGGGGCACACTTGCAGGTAGGTTTCCCTATCAGAGGTGTGGTTTCACAAGTCCCCCCATTCTTGCAGGTATTGCTTTCGCAGGGGTTTCTGTACTGACAGTAGTCTCCAAGAAAGCCTTCTCGACACCTGCAACAGAGAAGAAATTACTTGCAGCACATTCACCTGAAGCTCTGTTGTCCTGGGAAGACACCAGGAGTGAGGTCCCATGATGACTACTGAAAGCCTTGGAATTTGCCATCATTTGTGGTATTGCCAACAGACCTAAACACTAACGTCACAGATGTAACAGGGCCTTCCTCTGGGACTGCCCCAAATGAGACCACAGACAACTTAAGTTCAAATTGTGAAATTTCTCATTTCAAAATAAATAAATACTGCAGACAAGTAGAGCTAAATCAAATGCAGGAACTCATTACTGCCCTTCCCTTCAGAGCTTCAGTAAAAGGACAAGTGTGAAAGGACTGCTGAGTAACAATTAATTCCTTGCATTCTAATATGCATCCTTCTAAAGAAGTAAAGCAGTTTTAACACTAGGTACTATGCACCTTCCAAAAATCTTTAGAAACCTTGTGTCTGAGGGACTGAAGATCTGTGGCAGCTCTTTCCCCACTGCGCTCCTGTGAGACAGGAATCCACTGTTATCCTCTTGTTGATAAGTGCATCTGGGACTGTGACATGTTGAAGTCTGCACTCAGCTAGCAACACAAGCATTGAAGTCAGGTCTCCCACGCCCCTGGCTAGCACCCTAACGACAAGGTCATTGTTCCTCTGTCTCCCACAGAAAAACGAGTACACACACACTATCTACAGCTAGGGCAATATTTTATACAAAGATCTGCCATTGCAGTATAATTGCAGTTATTTCTGTCTAACCTAAACTTATGTCAATACAGTCTGACTACACTTGTCAGCTGCAATCCATCTTTTAACTGGCCTTTGTACCACATTTTTTTTCCATTTAAACTTCCAGCGGTGCAGGACCCAGGCAAGTAAGCCTGCAAACTCCACCTCTGTGTCATCCACACTTCCATTTGCATCTTCCAGGGAGCAGAAAGCCGCAAGAGGATACGTGCTGGATAAAAGCAACACAACATACAGGACTGGTCCCTCACAGATTTTTCTGTATGCCTTAGCTGTATGTTTTAATGGGTAAGTAATCCAAGGGAGACACAGCTTGAGAGAACACCTATTTCACTCCAAAATAAAGGTGAACCTTAGATATGTTTTGCTCTAGAAGGGGATTAATAAATCTACAAATTACCCACATCCAAAAGGAAGGAAATTCAAACTGCAAGAAATACACAAAGTCTGTAGTTAGCCCCCTAAGAAGACAAGAATGGAACAGTAAAGAGAATGCTTTTTCCTTGAGCACTTAGAAGTGGATGGTGGATTAAAGGAAACAAACACAAAGCACCGCCACAGAAAAAAAAGAGACAATGACAAAAATCCAAACACATGCACAAAAAACTCTAAACAAACAAAACAAAAGCAGCGACAAAAGAAAAATGCCCCACCTAACTGGATAGGCCTTAAAATTCAGTTTAAAAAAAAAAAAAAGAAAAAGTCTTGAAGCTGTGTTTTAAACAGAATGCCACAGGGATCCCCCTTTGTTTCAACGCTATTCAACACTTCTAGCAAGTAAGAGTAACAGAACACATCAACGCCAGTCAAAAATGCAGGTAAAGAGATAAGTTCTTGGCAGAGAGAAAGAACACAAACTGCTTAAAGTCAGCAGGTAAAGCATGCTTTAGCATTGTGCACTCATACATTTGGAAGCAAAACACATACAGCATCCTCCCCAAAACTGGACGCTGGTCTGGGGAAGATAAACTTGTTCTGGGGTTCCTAACAGTCTGAACACGAAAGTGTGGCCATTTGGTCAGGAATTCTTCAGATGTACAAAGAGCAACCATCAAGTAGGAGTAAACGAGTTCAAGTTACACCTCATACTTGCATGGCACTACCATTAAGCCAGTTCTGGTGTCTGTTCTTTAAGAAGGAAGAGCTGAAATGAGTTCAAAGAAGCCAACAGTAATGATTAATAAAAAACTCCCGAGACAATGAAAAGCTCAGGTGGCTCAATATTTATCCGGGAAAAGGGAAGGCGACAGTTAATCAGAGGCTCCAACAAAAACTCCGATTTAACAAACACTGCCAAGCCAGAAGGTAGAGGGACTACAGAACCAAGCACTGAAGAGTTCAAGCTAGGTACACGTGGTCTCTCGGCAGTGCAGAGAAACAACTGGAACAATGCATTTAAGGCTGCAGTGGAATTTCTCCACCACTCATGCTTGTTTAAAAGGACACCAGGATTGGCTGCTGCAGGAGGAGCATGCATGCTAGTTCAAACACAGCTATTCAGAGAGGTTATTATCCCAGTTACGCAAGAGGTCATTACTAGATGACCACAACTGTTTTTTCTCATGTTAAAGTTTATTAACCAGCTTTAGCCATATGTCTAAAGCAGGAAAGTCATATAACAGATGTGCATAATCACCATTTACCATGCCCCACACCCAAATTAGGCTCCTTTCACCATACCTTAATACTTTTAACTTTGTGCCCAAGAACAGACATGAAAGAAGAGTTTTGGCAGGGCAAGGCAGGATTAAAGTTACAGAAAGCAAATCCTGAGACAATACCATTTGCAGGACATCCTGTTGTGCCATCCTCAGCATAACAGCTGACGGCTGTCAGTCAGCGTAAGCTGCTGCCACACCACGTGAGAAGCAGTTTTGGGTATCCCAACCCTAAACCGTGGCAGTCCTATAGGCTTCCTTTAACATTCCAAATCCCTCCTAAGTACAAGCTAGAAAACAGTCCAAACACCAGCAGGCTACAGCATAGCTCAATCACATAGAAATCTGGCACCCAGCAAAGACAGCTGTGCCAGAAGCTGGAAAACTGCTTGACTCCCACGGCACTCAAGCCTACACATGGTGCACTGGCTAGCTCTGCTCTGGGATTGTCTGCATAAATACAGCTAAATCATTTTTCTGGGCATCTACATGCAGCTGATGAATGTGTAAAGTCAAACCAAACTTCAGTCCCAGAAGGCTTAGATGATTTCATTACAGGGATCTCTTTTGGTTTCACCACTACCAGTGATGGGGAATTTGGCAGTTCAGCAGCCTATTGAGCTCCTCCTAGGGTGCTTCAGGAAAAGTGGGGCCAGCAGGTCTAGGGAGATTCTTCTCCTCTACTCTGCTCTAATGAGACCACACTTGGAACACTGTGTCAAATTTTGGGCTCCCCAGTTCAAGAGAGACAGGGACCTGCTGGAGAAAGTCCAGCGGGGAGCCACAAGAATGACTGGGGGACTTGAGCATCTCACCTGTGGAGAGAGACTGAGAGCCCTGGGGCTCTTTAGTCTGGAGAAGAGAAGACTGAGAGAGTATCTTATCCACGTGTACAAATATCTGAGAGGTGGGTGTCAAGTGGAGGGAGCCAATCTCTTTTTGGAGGTCAGCAGCAATGAGACAAGGAGCAACAGCTACAAATTGGAACAGAGAAGGTTTCATCTCAACATGAGGAGAGCCTTCTTTACAGTGAGGGTGACAGAGTCCTGGAATAGGCTGCTCAGAGATGTTGTGGAGTCTCCTTCTCTGGAGACTTTCAAAGCCCACCTGGATGCATTCCTGTGCAGACTATCCTGGGTGATCCTGCTTTGGCAGTGGAGTCAGATTCAATGATCTCTGGAGGTCCCTTCCAACCTCTAAGGTTCTGCGATTCCTCAGGCCAATAACAGCACCACAGGCTACATGGCTGTAGTTCTCTTGATTATGAAGGAAAGAGCAACGGACAAGAACTAAACAGAACCTCACCTAGGAAATCAGGCAAACCAGAAGTCCTCTAACACTACCTGTCACTCCAATGAATACTAAATAAACCAAAACACATCTAGAAGTCCTAAAGTGTTTTTTCATTGGAAGGTTGTAAACCAAAACAGAAACTCTAGAGGAATACCATGTGTTTTCTCCATAAGCAAACAAACCACCACAATAAGCTTTCTCTCTCTCACCTCCTCCACACTCAGGGATGCTGGATGGTGCATTTAACTGTTGCCCCTAGCTAACAGGGAGGAGGGAGCCTAAACATTGATTAATATGTTATGCTGTTATGATTTAAAAGGAAAGTCTTGTGCTCTAAGGTGACACTCAACCATCACCCACCGCCCAGCATTTTGTACACAAATGTTCTGTCTGGTACAAAGTTGAAGACAAAGCTCCAAGACCAGGCTTGTTCTGGTATCTTTTGAGGCTAATCAGGAAAAACACAAGGGAGTACTCCATCAGGGAACAGCAAAAGCTCTTTTTAACTTTAGCCCCTTACATTTGGAAAGAGAAAGCCTTACAGAATGCTAGAGGGAATATGTCTATGTGGAAAGATGGTAGGTCAGGTATACAGGGCCCTTGAACCCACCATTTTGTTCTCCTGGAGAAGTGCTTGGTCACACAGTTATGCAATTTTCCCCTCCAGCAACTCAGTGCAATCCTTTTCTGAATACTAAAGAACAAAAAAATTTACAGTCCATATTTTCAACCATGTCTCCTGTCATCAACATTTTAAAGGCACAAACACCAGCAATTTAGTTCTAAATGCTAGTGTAGACAAAACTACAAATGTTTGCCCCCAATTCATGTTGGGAACCACATTGTGCCACTAAAAATAGAGGCAAATACTGAAAAGGCAGAGTCTAAATCCAAACTTCTTTAAAGGATATGATTATCCTCCACAGCAACTTCAGCTTCCCACCACCCTTGCTCTGCTCTCATCTCAACCATTCTTTTTAGGGGGGGGAGGGGGGGAGGGGAAAGGCACCACTTGTCTACAGAGCAGCTTAAAATTGTAGCAGCTTGTGTCAGCTCCAAATGACATGCTTAGAACAGGAAACCCAATCTTTTACAAATAAAAGCCACTGTTTCTCCTCAGTTTTTCATCCAACATCCAGAAACAGCAACAGGAAGATGAAGTTTGTTCTGGCACTTTCTGGAAGCACACTGAAGTCTCTTAACCTACTTCAACAGGAATTTAATCTTTTAAGAACAAATTTCACATACAACTTAATTCAAATCATGAATCCTGAAAGCAAGAGAGTTTGAAATGGGAAAATGTCCTGTGGGCTGCATCAGCTATGCAGCTGCTTCTAATTAAAGCTTCTCCTTTACTCTCTCTGGGCTGCTTTCCAGCACAAATACTTTAGTCAGAGCTCAGCCCTTTTTTTTTTTTTCTCTCTTCCCTCCTTTTCAGCCCCAGCCTGCATTTGCCTTAGCTCAGGCTCTCAGGGAACTGAGCAAGAGCCTTAAAAACAAAATGAAGGTATTTATCCAAACTTGAATCATCCACAAAATCCGCAGAAGTGCATTCACACTAACAATGCTACAAAGTGAAAGTAGAGGACTCACAAAAGCAGCATTTTTGGCTCTTCTGCCATAAAGTTACATTGAAGTTACCACCCAGCACTCAGTTCTCTTTCTTTCAAAGACTCCTGGAAAATATGCCTGGCGTGCTGGAAAAACCTCCTCATCTGCCATGCTGTATTTGCTTGGGCACATTCTAGGACAGTTTCTTCACATGCACCTTATAGACTGTTCTAAGTGGGTTTCCAGATGTTTGATTTTCATGGGAGTTTCATATTTGAGCCCAGTGATATCATCTGGAGATGCAGAGAAGGAAGCAGATGGTTTTAATTTAAAATGTGAACGGAAGAATTTCCTAGTAGGCTTGCTTCTCTCTCAACCCCAACACTCCCTTCACTTTGATTGGAAGATGCTTTAACAGAGAGGGAGGGAAGAAGAGAAGAAAAAAAAAAAAAAAGTGCTGCAGCCTGACTAATGTGAGAAGGGTCTCAGCTATTTTGCTACAGATTTTAACCAGGCTTCCCTCTGACTCCCGGGCTCTGCCTCCCACACCTACACCACCTCTCAAGAGGAAGAACAGGATTCTCTGGTTAGCTTTACAAACGCTCCTTCCCATGTCTCAAGACTCCCATTTATGTGTCACACTCCAAATGCAAACCAGGGGATGGGACGGGACAGCCTCTCTTTAGCGCGTTTACAGCAGCACACAGCTATTGTTTCTGCTCCGAATGCACTGCCACGCTGCAATGCCCTGTGGAGCACCAAGGAGCAACAGCAGCCAAAGTCACAGAATCACAGAAACATTCCAAATGGGAAAGACCCTCAGGATCACCAAGTCCAACTCATACCCCTACTCCACAAGGTATACCCTAAACCATATCTCCAAGCCCCACATACAAATGACCTTTAAAACACACCCAAGGTTGGTGACTCAACCACCTCCCTGGGCAGCCCATTCCAATGCCACACAACTCTTTCCCTGAAAAAAGTTTTCCATAATGTCCAGTCTAAACCTACCCAGTCACAGCTTGAGGCCATTCCCTCTTGTTCTATCACTAATTACCACTAAGAAGAAACCAGCACCAACCTCTCCACAACCTCCTTTCAGGTAGATATAGATACAATCAGGTTTCATCTTAGCCTCCTCTTTTCCAAAGGAGCCCCAGCTCCTTCAGTTGCTCCTCATAAAATTTATTCTCCAGACCCTTCCCCAGCTTCATTGCCCTCCTCAGCACTGGCTTCACAGCACCTCCACACCCCTCTTGTAATGAAGTGCCCAAAACTGAACACGACACTCAACGTGTGGCGTCACCAGAGCCAAGTACAAGGAGACAATCACCTCCTTGCTCCTGCTGGACCATCAAGTTTTAGTTCAGCTTCTGCAGTTCTTAATTCGCTTCTGTTCTGCACAGGTAAATCACAACAGAAAGCTCTGACTGGCCCCAGTCACCATGCTGTTCCCACATACATACTCCCTGTTTTCCCCTCTGCCCTGGTCTCCAGGGTCTCCAGCTTCTGAGAGAAGACAGAAGGGAACAGGAAAGGGCAGCTCATTCTCAGAAAGGAACAACTTTTCAACTTTTGCATTTAGCCTCTGCTGGAAAACTCTCAGACCTCATCCTGCTACAAGGTCTCCTATGGGTATTCCCCATTCACTGGTCTTGGAATGACTAGTCTCTTGAGATCCTGAGAAGATATCTGTTGCAGTCTAGAATCTTGCCTTCAGCCCCAAAAATCCTGTCTTTCCATCTATAGAGGGAAAGTAAGGTAGGTTAAAAATCTGGCAAAGGGCTTAGAGTCACCAGGAGTTAAATTTGTGTGGAAGTCCCTTACAGTCATGCTGTTGCTGCTTTGAGTTTAGCATGCTTTGAGGTTCTTTTGTGCATCATGAAATATAGAAATCTACACAAACTTCTCCACAGTGAGAAAAAAAAAATAAAAAAGAAGCACTGCTCACTGAAGCAGCAGAGAACAACACAAAGCTGCACCAAACTGACAGCTTTGGGCATGAAAGGATGTCCTGAAGGAAGCTGCCTTTTTGGCACCAGGCAGCTTCAGTAGTCTCCACTTTTGACAGCACAGCAAACAAGCCATGGTTGCCACTGTACTTTTGAGCTTTCTTCATTTTTTTTTTTAAAAGCACCCGGACCTGACAAAAGACACTACAGTTAAGGCAGTGCTTTGGTTTAGAAGGAGGTACAGATGTCCCTTTAGCACACAGGACATGCATCAGTCCTAAGGTCAGAAAATACAATCTTAACCTACATAAGCATGAGAAGTATTAAGGTTCACTTTCCTACCCAAACCTTGGAGCACCCCTACTCCAGCTCCCCTCCTCCTCACTTCTGCTTCTCTCCCTGGCACAATCTTGCTTCTGCTCCCTGTTACTGGGGCACAGGGCAGGGAAGTCAGAAGTCACAGCTGCCAAAGATGGGGAAACTTGTTAAAATACTCTCCACTTCAGGGCCTGACCCCACTCCAAGCACAGAGGGACTGCCCAGTCCTGCATCCACCTGCAGAACAAACGTGCTCACAAAACACCAAGTAGCATTGCCAAAAATCTCTGTTCTGCCTGTCCTTGAAGTAGCTCCAGTCCCCACACCTTCCCAGCCTGCTGCAACTGCAGAAACACTGCAATTTAGCAGTACTATCTCCCAGACTCTTCTTATTTCTACCTTCCCAGTCATCTAATAGCAGGGAAATGAGAAAGGGTTTTCCTGTGATGTTCACAATCAGCACTAAGCAACAAGCAACTGTTATCCTACTTCTCTGCTGGATGCGAGTATGCAAGAAGGCCTCTTCACGCTTACTATCAGTGGGTAAAAACCTGCCTGGAGATACTTTAAAGAGGGGAGTGAAAGCTTCTCAAACAACATCCAAAAACCCACCACAATGCAACACAAACCCCACAGCGAAAATGCCTTTTGTCAAAGCGACACCCAGAAAGCTGGGAATTAGTCTCCTTCATACTGCTACTGCAAAGACTGCTGGATTCCTTGGAAGAAGGTCTGCATCATCACACCCCAAGACACTGCATGGGGGTAGAAAATACTCTCAGACACAAGAAAAAAAAAATTTGACCTTGCAAGAAGCAAACAAAGGAATGTGTAAGTTTCTAAATATAAAATCAAGGTCAAAGAAGGTCAGCAATTCTATCAAACAGTGCCACAAAATGACAGTCATGGGCCAGCAGCGTCACCAGGGGAACAGAGCTACTTAAAGGGCACTCACAAGAGCAATGTGATAAAGATCCAACTCTGATTTCCTTACAGGGTCACAATAGGAGTTCCCATAACAGAAGCCAGACACACCACAATGAAGTTTTCTCAGCATAAAACTACCTCTCTCTTGTAAGGGAGTAGATGTCACAGGATTTCCTAACAATGCAAGCTCCTCCAGCTCTAAGCTGTCACTTGCTGTTTTGGCAAATACCTAGACTGGATGTCCTGCTTATTGTGCTTCCATTGCTTCTCTTATCCAACACGTATGATAGTCTCTGATGCAGGTTCTCTCTTCAGCTGTCCGTTTGCTTCTTGTGGACAGCAAGGTTAACTAGATGGACTGATCACAGAACCTTAGAGGTTTGAAGGGACCTCCAGAGATCAGAGTCCAACCCCCCCTGCCAAAGCAGGATTACCTAGGGCAGTCTGAACAGGAATGCATGCAGGTGGGTTTTAGAAGTTTCCAGAGAAGGAGACTCAACAACCTCTCTGGGCAGCCTGTTCCAGGGTTCTGTCACTCTCACTGTAAAAAAGTTTCTCCCTGTATTCAGGTGAAGCTTTCTATGTTCCAGTTTGTACCCACTGCTCCTTAGAATCATAGACTGGTTTAGGTTGGAAGGGACCTCAAAGATCATCTAGTTCCAATCCCCTGCCATAGGCAGGGATACCTCCCACTACAACAGGTTGCTCAAGGCCTCATTCAACCTAGCCTTGAACACCTCCAGGGAGGGAGCA
>VWZE01006815.1:0-11784 GCA_013396675.1 Eubucco bourcierii | reverse complement strand
CAGAAAAACAAAAATGTAGGGAAGGCAATTAAAGAGCTGAAGAGGTACTGGTGTTTCCATGGCAATCTGGCAGACAGGAGCCATGCTCACGTCTTCTCCAAAGTGTCTTGTCATCCCACAGCACTAAATCTTTATTAATTTGAAGGTTAGGCATGTTTGCCTGTGCAGAAATGCCAGTCCTGACGCTTGTGCCGAGCGGCACTTCCACAACCGTCCCAGATGATGTCAGAGAAACAAGACGACGACTTGCCGCACGGAACAAGCAGTAGCCGCCCGTGCCATTTCAAGATACAAAGCTCTTTTTTCATCCTCCTAGCGGGCTAAAAAAAGGACATGTGCCCTAGGAACAGACTATTTTCTAAACAGAACGGATGGTTATTTCTGTGGCTCTCAGATGACCCTGTTCAGGAGGGTACAAGCATTGCTTCTCCCAGACAGGCACTGACAGCCCTTGACAGCCCTGCAGCCCCTGTTACAGGAAAGATCCGGACATGCTGGAGCATGTCTGGAGAAGTGCACGAGGATGATCAGGGGGCTGGAGCTCCTATCCTATGGAGACAAAGAGTTGGGGTTGTTCAGTCTGGAGAGAAGGTTCAGAGGAGACCTTGTTGTGGCCACTCAGTGTCTGAAGGGGGCCTACAGAAACACTGAGAAGGGACTTTGTCAGGTAGTGATAGGACCGAGGGGAATGGAGCAAAACTAGAAGGGGGTAGATTCAGATTGGATGTTAGGAAGAAATTCTTCACTATGAGGGTGGTGAGACACTGGAACAGGTTGCCCTGGGAGGTGGAAGCCAGGCTGGATGTGGCTCTGAGTAACCTGATCTAGTGTGGTATGTCCCTGCCCATGGCAGGGGGTTTGGAACTGTGTGATCTTTGTCCCTTCCAGCCCTGAGAATTCTGTGAATCTGTGACTTTTGTTAGTGGTATGCTTTTGGAACAATTTTTTAGAAACCAAGATTATAACTACAAAAGGACTTTTAAAATACAGATGCTTAGGGAAGCACTTTTTGCCCTAACACAGATAGCATTTCTACAGTGTGTCCCCCAAAGAAGGGGTGAGAATAATGATCACTCTACCTTGGCTTTGTAGTCACTAGCCAAGAGTACAAACTCAAAGGAAACAATGTTACATCTGGAGTTACAAATCATGACTGTTTGGTTTGGCTGTCAAGCGAGATTCCCAAGTCAAAAAACCAAAACAAACACCAAAACAAAACAATAAAACCAGATTTGCAGAGATTGAAAATGGGAGAAGCTGAACAGGGCCAGAGCATATTGAAGAGAAACATTAATTTATTGCAATAGCAGCAAGACACCTAAAACGAGGGAAGGAAATAAGCTGGGGAAGTTGATGCACCCACTGTAAAAATAATGGAATGCCAAATGCCACCAGAGGCGCAAGTCCTCTTTTCCCAAGGATAAAAGTCCTGAGAACGTCAGCGAGAGGATCTTCACGTATTTCTAATCTGACTAAGTGATGCCCTGAAGGAAGTGATGCGAGTTAGCCAGATTCCCATTACACTCCCTTTTTGAAAGTCTAAATCAGCATGTTTGATAAGAACGAATTCGATAGTAACACCTTCAAGAGATCAAGTAAAACTTGCTCTTCCGTAAGCAAATCCCTATCAGGCAGACCGGCATCGTCAGCGCTATCTGACCTCGAAAGGTTCAGCGTTCGAATGCTGAAGATCTCAACCTGCAGCCCGCATGGACGCACTACCTTTGCGCTGCCCTGGATTAAAAACGTATTGCAACCTGTTGGAAACACGGGCTGACAGCCAACAGCAACCTGGTCAGACTGGGCTCGACGAAACTCAGGTGTTATAACGACAGGGTGGGTAATTAGGGTGGGCTTTAGAAGCCAGGACTCCTTTCACCCACCACCGCCCGATCAGAAGAGGAGCAAATCGTTCAGAGCAATTATCACCAGAGTATCCTCACCAAAAGCGCAGGTGTTGCCGCCACACCCCAGCTTACTGCAATTTCAGTGCAGCCTTTTGCAAAACTAAACAACGGCTCAACTGGAAAAGCAAGTTGCTACACCATGGGGCTCGCATGATGAGGCAGAGTTGAGCAGCCCAAGCCATAGCTAGCGCTTGGTGCATCCAGGAGCCTCCTGTTTATTGACCAAGAGGGCTGACATCAGATACCTGCCCTTTCTTGCACAACAGCATCAAGACAGTTGAATATGCACCTGAAAATACCCTTTCGGTGACTTCACCTTTCCCATTAATCCAAGCCACAGTTCCCGCTCCCAAGAACCAGATGCAGGTCAGTATCTTATGAACAGGAGTCATTTTCAGCTTGAATTTTGTCACCTCTGACAACCAACCTTTGTTTAGCACTGGGAAGAGATTTCACCCGCAGTGCCAAAAACTGCAGCATGGGAGGACTCCAACCATCCCAGAAGGTGTATATACCCCACCAAGGGGCAAATGATATTATAGCTATTTCTCCTCTCCACCCTGTCAGAGACAGAACTGGTAGGGCTAGCAAAAAGCTGGTAAATTGGTGGTTTGGAGGTAGAGCTGAACTACATGGACAGGACATTAAAGTCTTTGCAAAAAAAACCCCAAACAACAGGTTTTTGCCTTTTTATGAGATGATGTAAGGCATTTCCAGAAAAAACAGTCCTACAATGCACCACACCTCTGTCCTACCAAGAAAACACATTTCTGAATCTGTGAGACACCTACCCCGAAAGACTCTTTATTGTTTACAGTCCCTTTTGAGCCAACCAGGACAAAATACATTCAGGGAATAGCATTTTTTTTTTCCACTTCAAATGCCTTCTTGCAAAAAATTCAAAATACTAAGTCAGATTTCAGAAGAGGGTTACTGGATATACAACAGTATTTCTCCCACAAGGAAAATAATAATCACTTCAAAGTCAAAATGGAGAGATTTGTTAACCCAACCACTCTTGTCTCCAAGACAGAGTAGTGGTCAAAACTCTACAGACAACAGTTTCCAGTCCTAGCCATACCAAAGAATAAAATTGCCCAAATTACCAGTGTGTCAGTCACAAATTTAAATTCCACTACCACTTTCTCCCATTGCTGCACTCTTCACAAGTCATTTGAAGAGCGACTCAGCCTCTTGGGAGCAAAAAAAAAGGAAGAAAGAATGAGAAGTCACCTAAGTAATCAATGACTGATGCTCCTCGACAGCTTTAACATGCCGCGCAGCTGCACATGCTTAACTCTACGAGCAGGACTGGTACTGAGAGAGGCACGAAATCTACCAGAACGCAAAAGTCTAAGGATCGTGTTCTCCAGCTCTTCTGTAAAACACATTGCAAATGCCGAAACACAACGGGGAACAGTGATGAAAAGCAGCAGCTTCTTCAGATGTGCACACATGGCTTCATCACGCCCATCCTGAACAATTGCAGGAGGAGGAGGACACGCAGAAATCCTGTGTGTAGGTATGTCCCGAGCGCGGAGCCCGGGACCAACACCACGCACAGTTCTTTCGGGTCAGGGAAAGCAGCAAAGCCGTTTTCTACCGTGTTTTGAAACTAAACTCCCTCAAGCACTCAAAGTCAGGCTTTGCAACAGCGCATATATCACTGCCACGCACCGCCAGCGAGGGACGCCTTCCAGCGCACTTTTCCGTTACGCGTGAGCTCCCACTAGGAAACAGCTCCCACGGCAGGCACGGTAGCCCCCCAGGGAGGGGCACAGCAGCTCCCATAGGAGGCACGGCAGCCCCCCCCCAAGGGGAAGCTGCTCCCACGGGAGGCACAGCAGCCCCCTCACGGAAGACGGCGCAGCAGTTCCCACGGCGGAGGGCACGGCAGCACCCTGTGCTACCCCGTGCGGAGCTCACCGCCCTGCCTCAACTTGCCTGGAGGACCCCCCCCGCCCCACACCACACCACACCACATCACATCACACCCCGGCTGGCAGGTAAGCCGAGCTCCGGGTGGGGGAGTCCCGCTCNCGGCAGTAAGCGGCGCCAGGAGCGGGACCGGTTCTCTCCGAGCAAGGGGTGGCTCCGCAGAGCCCCTCAACCTCCCGCGCACCGCCTTAACTCCGTAGGCTCCTCCGCCACCCCGCCGTCACTCACCGGCCGCGGGCTCGGCGCGGCTAAGCACGGTCAGCACCAGGCCGAGAACTGCGGCGAGCGCTGGCCCCGCTCCGCGGGCCATGGCCACAGCCGCTCCCGCCGCCGCCACTGGCACGATGAGAGACGAAGCGGAAGGATCTTCCCAGCCGCCGATGGCGCCTGCGGCCGCGCCGCGCGGAGGGACACGACCGAGACGCACCGCCCCCGCTTCCTCCGCCGCGCCGCGCCGCTGGCCACGCCTCGCCCCGCCCTGCCCCACCGGGTCGCCGCCAGGGGGCGCCCTCCGGAGCACTGCGGGGCGGGGCCGGAGGGGATCGCGGAGGTGGGAGCGGGATTGGAGGAGGAGGCTGGCGACTGGACGCAGGGCCGATGGGAGCGGGAGTGGGGATGGATGGCAGCCGGAATTAAGTTGGCTGGTGATGGGGATGGAGGCCAGGTCTGAGTAGAGATGGAGATGGATGATGGTGGGAATGGAGGCATGGAGGACATTAGGCATGGAGGCCGATGATAGGGGGCATATGAAACTGGGAATAGAGGGCCAATGGCAGCAGGAGTGGGGATGGACGAGGATGGGGATGAAGTGCAGTAGGAATGGGGAGGAGATGGCAACAGAAATGGAGGACTTGGGAAACGGGACACATTGTCCTGCCCTGGTGGGGTGGTGGCAGCAGCGGTGGGTGTCCCCAAGCAAAGACAGCAGGGTGCTCCGCATGCCACAGTGGCTGAGGTGCTGCCCTGCCCTTTGCTCAGACATGGGGTGCAGGCATAGATGTGGGGTGCAGGCAGCTGTTAAGTAGGGGGGATGGAGCATTGCCCAAGGGCAGATACCAATGGGAAGGGAAACACAAACCAACATCCACCTCTAGAGTTTCACTCCAGTGGAAAGGGGAGCCTCTGGAGCAGGCAAACCAGCTTACTGCCCCACAGCTCAGCCCCATGGCCACTCATGCTGCAACACGGGAGGAGACCTGCATTCTTGTGGAAGAGGTCTTGGGATGGCAGCAGCTGAATTCAACCTCAAGATCCCTCCCAGCCCTCAGCTATCACGTAAAGTGTTAAAAATCCTTCTGCCCTGACTCCGGCTCAGCGGACTGAGAGCCCTTTGTGTGTGGTGCTGACACGGCAGACTGGCCCGTGAAGGCAGGATTGTGCTGGGTTCGGGGAGCGAGGGGGCAATGAATAAACCTCACTGTTTTCCCCCTGTAATTCAGCAGATCAAGGAGCTCCTCCCAAGCTTGGAGGTGGCTGGCTGGCTGATGATTTTTCCAGGTATATAGATACAACTTGGGTGATGAACCCCCACTGTCCCCCACTGCTGTCAGAGCTTCCCACTGCCACTCCAAAATCTGCTCACAGGCAGACAGATGGTGCCTCATAGCCATAGTGGTTGTCCCATGTAGCAGATCCTGGCACACCTCCCCACAGTTCTTCACCTGCTGAGGTGGAGGCCAGACACCCATCACATCCAAAGTTTGTAAAATCAAAGGCAATGGTGACCAGCACTTCAGTTAAAAGAGAGACAGGCAGGAATGTGATTGGAACAAGGGGTACTTGGAGCCGGTCTCCTGAATGCAGCTAATTCATGAGAAATTCTGATGTTCCACCAAAAGGTACCATTTTAAGCTCCCCTCCATGCCAAATGATGCTCATTGCTCACTAATTGTTGATCTCAAAGCAGCCAGTCTTGCACTGCGTGTTTTTTGCTTGGCCTGGGCACTAGCCACTCACCCCAGTGCAGGAACAGCATCAGCAGCCACCCCAGCACACCTCTTGCAACCCACCACGAGGACAAACAGCTCCACCTGACTAAAGCAATCCAATAGTGGAATCCATCTTGGATGAGGGAAGGTGTCGCTTTACTCCCGCGGGTCTGGGGAGCCTGCTGGTTTCTCCTGTCACTCCACACTACTCTCCGTGCTGCCTGCATGGGAGAGCATCCCACAGTGGTTCCATCAGACAGAGAGAAGGGCCAGGAGTGGGTCCTCTACATGCTAGAGGCTGGACCTGGGTGGGCACTGTGGTTTTGCAGCTGGATAGGAGAGGGTCATGTTGCTCACGGCTGCCCTGGCCAGGCAGGTTTGCCTGTGCAAGGAGGGAACATACAGGGTAGAGTGGGAAGGGGATGGGGCAAGCACCCCACTGTGTCCTCATGCCAAAACTCCTGAGTGAGTTCCTCCTCATCCCTGTGGGTCTGTCATTAAACAATAAACTCTTTGCAGGGGAGTTAAAAATCTTTCAGGGTGGCTTCATCTTATACACCCTGTTGCAGTCCCATTAACACCACAGTATGTAAACTACCAGAGATACACCACAGACCTTCTGCTGGTAGCAGGGACCTGACTCTCCAACCCTACTGCAGATCATCCCCATCCAGGGGAAACTGGTGGTCATCACTGGAACTTGAGTACTCTGGCAAGATTCTTCCATGGTTTCTACCTGTTTTCCACTGTGCCTTGCCCCATTTTGCCCATGGACCTCCGCACCAGGTGCAGAAGCTGAGACCTGCTTGCCTGGGGTGGCTATGGGAGATGGCTATAGGAGGTAGGCATAGTGGCGAGGGGAAGTGGGCAGAGCGGCGGGCAGGGTGGCAGGAAGAGTGCCGGTGCCTGGCAGAGGACTGGATGCGATGCCAACTCAGGGATTAGGAGAGCTGAACAGACTCCATATCCACAGAGTCGCTAGTTAAACGGCTCCGGCAATTAGGGAAATCCTGGCACTTTGGCTCACAAAGGCAGAGGGATCAAACCCTCTCTGCTGCTCCACGTTAGGAGTCTCACCCCTGTCCTGCTTTAGGCTAGGATAGAGCTATTTTTTTGGCCCTTAATAGCTATTTCCTAGTAACTAAACCAGTGCTGTGTTTTGGATTCAGTATGAGACAAATGCTGATAATATACTGATTTTTTTTTTTGTTGTTGTTGCTAAGGAATCAAGGACTTTTTTCTTTCCTATGCTCTGCTAATGAAATGCACAGAAGCTGGAAGGGAGTGTGGCCAGGACGATTATCCTGAACTAGTCAAAGAGATATTCCATAAAATAGGACATCATGCCCCATATATAAACTGGGAGAAAGGGTGGCTCAGTGGATGGTGAGCAACTGCATTTTGCATCACTTGTCTTTTCTTGGGCTTTATTTCTCCCTTTGTTATTTTTATTTTATTTTTCATTCCTCGTCATTACAACTACTGTTATCATTATCATATTTTTATTATATTTTCCATCAGTTTAGTTATTAAATTGTTTTTATCTCAGCCCATGAGTTTTCTTTTTCCCAGTTCTCCTCCCCATCCCACCAGGGGCTGTGTGGTGTTTTGTTGCTGACTAGAGTTAAATCACAATCCTGCAATGATTTTGGCTGCCTGTTCCACAAAGAACTCGTTTTGATCTCAGCATGTGCAGACCACCCCCCCAGCCTCAACTCTCTTCAGGTTTCCTGCCTCTCTGCTTCAAAGCCAACCCCTTGTGCCAGTTCTTAAGTCATCACTGGTGGGTTGAGGTGCTGGGAATGTCATCAGTGGTGTCAGGGTCCAGATGCCCTCATTTGGTAGGGGCCCCCCTGGGTGATGCTGAGTAGCTGAGCTCTGCAGATGATGTGGCTGGCAGTGAAATGGGGTGAAGATGACTCACCCCTACCTGGGCTCATGATGCTCAGGGAGGAAGCCCATGGGGACAGGACCTCCCCACATCCCACGGCCCTCATTGCTCTGCTGCCAGGGATGTGCTGCCAGGCAGAGATATGCCATGGGACTCTGCTCTGCTCTTCTAGGTCTCCTTGCAGAACACAAAATGTATTTAAACACTCTAAGGTGCTTTCTGTGTATCTGTACATGGTTAGTGATCAGCATAGACTTCTCTTTCCCTCACTTTGGAGAAATCACTGGTTTCACCAGCTTTGTATCAGCTCTCAGAATAAATTTTGTTTTCTCTCAGTAACCTCTCAGTGACATTACTGGTGGTTCAGGCATGCAGACCCAAATGCCTGCCTTACATTCTGGCATTTCACACATCCAGATAAAGGTTGTCTCATTTTTGGTTTTACCTGCTCCTGCTCTGGGGGTCCTTAGGACAAGTTTGAACTATGTATCCCAGTTTTCTCTTCTGGGAACCAGAGAGCTGGAACCCCATTAAAACGAAAGCTGAAGATGTTTCTTAACTAGAAAATGTCATCAGCCAAGAGGTTTAAGAAAAGCAGGAGGCAGAGAGGCTTCCAACAGAAACCCTTGGTGCTGGTAGCATTGTGCTTGTGCTGTGGCTCATCTGCTAACTCTTAACGTTCACAAGACTTGGCTTACACTGTGATTACCTTACCTGCCAGCTAGGCTTGTCTTAAAAAGAAACAGAGAAGTGCAAAGGCATTCCTACATCAAGCCCTGCAGGAATGTGCTGGGCAGCCTGAGCTGCCTCTGCTGCTGTGGCCCCGCTTAATCGCCCCGGGAATTCGTGCCCTCTGCCCTCCCTGCTGCTGCCCTTGCTCTCAGCAGCCCCAGGAGTATTTATATTGCAGGCAGAGCTGTGTAGCTTTTACCAAAGTTGGTCTGGCATACAGGGTGGCTCCTGAAATGCTCCTGGCTCTGGGCATGCAATAGACCAAGAATCAGACCAGATGAAGGAAGGAATTTATTATGCTGAGGGTGGTGAAACACTGGCACAGGTTGCCCAGCAAGGTGGTAGATGCCCCATCCCTAGAAATATTCCAGGTCAGGTTGGACAGAGCTCTGGGCAACCTGCTCTAGTTGAAGATGTCCCTGCTCACTGCAGGGGGGATGGACTAGATAAGCTTTAAAGGTCCCTTCCAACCCAAACCAGTTTATGATTCAGGGATTCGCAGCCACCCCCTCCAGGTAGCAGCTATTGCTGCATGGGAGTAAGGCTGCTACTCTTGAGCTGCTTGCTCAGATCCATTCTATGGCTGCCTTTTTTTGGCTACATAGCTGGGAACCTGCAGCTCTCCCTCTTGGCCAGCAACTGTTGAGGAGCTACTCCTCCCCCAGCACATGCAAGGCACTCCTTCAGGCACCTCTCTCAATGGGCTGGCCACTAGGGCATGGCCCTCATCACCTGTGGTCCCTGTGCAGGCAAGGCCATAGGAAAATAGAACAGAGGCTTCTTCCTACTTCTATGTGACCCAGAGCCAGGCTTGAGTCCCTTCTGGCACAGCATAGGAGTCTGGTGCTGCTCCATACAATCAATCCCAAGCCCATGGTGAGCCACAGGTCACCTAAGTTCCTTCTCACCTTGACATTCATCTTCTCTCCCTAGGTGGATGCTGGGGCAAGTTGCCATCACAGCTGCAAAGGGACTTGTGGCCATAAATGGAGGACATACAGCTCTGGGAAAGGTCCTGGGGAGCCACTCACAGCCCAGTCTCTGTGGGGTCCAGTACCATGGGGACCCGAGGTCACCATGACTGAAGCAGACACATTTAGATCTGCTCCTCTACCCAAATGCTGTGTCTGCTACCATTTTCAGCTGGTGGTGAGGGTGCACTTTCCCCTTCAGGTGCTGTGCCACAATGAGGTGGGGGCAATCCATTTCCAGTGCGCATGGGCAGCATGCCAGGGCAGTGGAGCATGCTGGGGAGCAATCACAGGGCTGGGGAGGGGGATGCTGGGGAAAGCAAAAGAGAAAAAGAAACGTGTCAGAGGAAACAGGTTTATCATCTCTCTGTGGAGCACCGGGGCAGGGCTCAGATGCAAGAAGTGTTTGGAGTCATGATCCAAAATCATGCTGAGCCTCTCCATGCAGTGCAAAGAAAGTCCCATGGTGGGGTCTGCTAGCCCTGCTGGGGGATGCAGGGTGAGTGGGGACTCTCCACCATCTGTTTTATTCCCTCTGGCAGGTTTGAGAGCTCAGGTGTGACTGCAGCCAGCTGGGAGCACCCAAACGAGGTGCTGCAAGGCTTGGTGCTGCAGACACAGCCCCTTGCAAACCCCAGGACATCCCTGTACCTACAGGGGACTCAAAGAGTGCCTAAGCCAGTGAAGTGGGACGGGCCAGGAAGGTGAGATGGCATATTTGCCACAGAGGAAGCAAAGCCATGAACACAAGTGGGTAGCTGTGTCAGAGGCCGTCCAGGAAGGACGGGCAGAGCTCTGTTTCCTGTCCAGGCAAAGCATTTGCAGTGAAGAAGTTATATACCACCTCTCCCCAGTGCTGGCTGCAGGGGCTCAGGAACAGCTGGGCCTCCAGGGACATCCAAAACACTCAAATTTGGGGGTATGACAGGTATGGAGCAAGGAGGTTGCCAGGGGTGTGTGCCACTCATTGCTGCCCTGGGGCTTGCCAAGTGCCAGAGCTGGGGACCAGCCCAGTTGTGTCTCACCTGGGATGGGAGGTGGAATAGGAGAGTTCAGGAGTTTGCTGGGACAGGGCATGGAGCTGACTCAGGCCCATGTGGGAGGGCAGGTCCTGGCAGTCAGCTGCTCGTGGCCAACAGCCAAGCCCAGCACCCTGTCATCTGAGGAGTCTTCATTTTCAAGCAACAGCAAATGGACATCCTCCTTTCCAAAATATTACTGTCTCAGCAACACAGCAGAGCAAAGTGTGAGGAGAAGAGGAGGAAGATGACCTCCTGAGCCCTTCTCCCTGGGCTGAGGACTCACCAAAGAGGCAGAGATGCAGTGGTCCCATGACAGACCTCAAAACCTGCCCAAAAGATGGGTTTGCAAGTGCAATAATCTGATTCAAAGCAGGGGAAGCAGCTGATGCCCAAGTAAATACAGACAGCAAAACCTTGCAGCGGCTGAGTGCCTGCTCCCATGAGTAGTGATGGTGCAGAGTACAGCCACAGCCTGAGGCGGGCGAGACCTGGTTTATATTCAACACGGTGGCCAGTGCACACTGTCAGCCCTCACCATCTTGCTGCACTTCTCTCCACAGTGCCATGCCCCACCCATAGCAGGTTTGGCAGCGTCCAGGAACCAGCTCTGCCTGTCTGCTCTTGCTGCTTCACTTTTCAAATGCTGGGAAAAACTCTGCCACCCAGCATTGGCATGCCCAGCAGTTTATGCCACCCAGCAGCCCTGTGATGAGCCAGGGTGGGTACAGCCACACACTGTCCCTTCAGCAGGCACCACCCCCAACAGCAGCCTGTGGGGCACGAGGGCATCCAGGAGTGCCCAGATCTGATGAACAGAGGGCAATTTGTAGTTGGCAGCAGCAAGCACAGCCAAAAGCAACATCTTTTCTGAAACCTCTTGTGATGAGGTTTGTCACCTCTGTGCTCATGTGTCAGGCTGAGCAGCTCCTGGGGCACCTCATGCCATCCTCTTTTCTTCTGCACCCTGATGCTCTCTGCCTGTACCCTCTGCCTCGGTACCCTGTTTCCCATCAGCCATGGGCATGGCCAGAGGGCCAGGGAGAGTCCAGATCTGACTCCCAAAGCACTCAGCACAGGGTGCTTGGGTGTTTCAGAGGTGCCAGGACTTTGTGCTGCTCCAAAATCTTGCTTCCCCCTCTACTCTGCATGCAACTGGTGTGGGCTGAAACCTCTTGGTCTCTGCCAGACCAAGAGGACCAGGTGCAGGTGGGGATGGCTGGTAGGGGAGCACAGGCAGACACAAGCTGCTCCAGAGCTTCTGGAAACTGAAATGAAATGGGTGTTGGGTGTGCGATAGCTTGGGCAAACCCTCAACAAGCTGGCAAAATGACACCATCCAGCTCAATTGCAGCACTCCTGGGGTAAATCATAGAATCATAGAATGGTAAGGTTGGA
>VWZE01006814.1:189923-217582 GCA_013396675.1 Eubucco bourcierii | reverse complement strand
ACCCCCAGATCCCTTTCTGTTTGGCTGCTCTCCAGCCACTCCCACCCCAGCCTGTAGTTCCGCATGGGGTTGTTGTGGCCTTAATCAAACTCTCTGGACCCCTCTTATCCCTTCTTATGTGGATAATTTGCCTTTTTATCTACAGGTAGCAATACAGGAGTGACACCTTGACTGTGAAAGCTCATTCTTGATGTCTCACACCACCGAGCGGTTTATTCATTGTATTGTGAAGATTTCCATTTTTGCTACAACGTTTTACAGCTCACATTCTTAGCAGTGCCCACTATCACCAAACAGAATGCAGTTAAGCTGTCACCTTAATGCTCAGTATTTATTGGAACTGGATCCCATTGCACAGCTTCACTCTTTAAGTGGAAGTCACTTCTTGGGTTGCAAAGCAAGCAGACGCCGGCGTGGTTCTCTGAAAGGTGTTTCCATCTTCTCACGTTGCATGTTTCTATTTTCCTAGGGCCCTCTCCTCATCAATACCTCCCCTTATTATGTGATCAAATCTTCCTCTTTTGTCAGTGAATGCATATTGCTCCCTGTTGTGAGCAAATTGGAAACTCCAGAGCCGTTATCTCTTCATCTAACTACTGACCTGCATCAGCCACCGTGAATAATGTCTAGAATTATCCTAAACCTGCCTCATTCTCTACTTGAAAATTCTTTGCTGGATTAGATCTCCCATCACATTTATCTACCAGTTTTCTGTAAATCAGTTGCTGTTAAAGAATGTTATCCATTAACAGAAAGGATTACAATAGCCATTAAGTTCCTCTTAGTGCTGCATGAGAAAGGGGATAAAAAAAAACAACAAAAAAACCCCAAACAAACCTTCACATTCTTTGTCAGGAGTGAAGTTTTCTTAAAATGAATTTTTGGTAAAAGCACTAAAAACTTTGTAAGAAATACTCTTTGTCAAAAGAAAAGAAAAAAATGGGGGGGGGAAGCTTTTAAAATCCAATTTCAACTGCATTTTAATAATTTCTTGGTTCAAATTCTGAAACAAAATAAAATTCTACAGAGGAAACCCAAAAGGGTTTAAAATTGCATTAAAATGTCGTGTGAGGATATTCCTCATGAGGAGAGCTGGAGAGATAAGTAACATTTTACACTCCCTTCTCAAGCCAATTTCAGAATGGAACATTAACTATGATAGGACGAGTATCTCTAGAATAATTGAATAAAACAGTCATTAAGAACCTAATTTCTTGTGTAGCCTGTAAGATTTCAGATTTTAACTAAATGAGGAATCGATGTTAAGCTAAATTGCAAGGGGGAAAAAAATGATCTGATGCTGCAGTACTAAACTCAGTAAAATCTAAACTCACAAATTAATTTCAGTTCATAAACTCAACATGGTGGACAAGAAGCTCAACATGAGCCAGCAGTGTGCACCTGTAGTCCAGAAAGTCAACCAGAGCCTGGGCTGCATCAGGAGAAGTGTGGCCAGCAGGGTGAAGGGGGTGATTCTCTCCCTCTGCTCTGCTCTGGTGAGATCCCACCTGGAGTACTGCATCCAGTTCTGGAGCTCCTGGTACAAGAGGGATGTGGACATGCTGGAGCATGTCCAGAGAAGGGCCATGAGGATGCTCAGAGGGCTGGAGCTGTTCTGCTATGAAGACAGACTGAAAGAGTTGGGGTTGTTCAGTCTGGAGAAGAGAAGGCTCCCAGGTGACCAAATTGTGGCCTTCCAGTATCTGAAGGAGGCCTACAAAAAAGCTGGGGAGGGACTTATTAGGCTATCAGGTAGTGACAGGACTGGGGGGAATGAAGCAAAGTTGGAGGTGGGGAGATTCAGACTGGATGTGAGGAGGAAGTTCTTCACCACGAGAGTGGTGAGAGCCTGGAAGGGGTTGCCCAGGGAGGTGTTTAAGGCCAGGCTGGATGAGGCTCTGACCAGCCTGACCTACTGTAAGGCATCCCTGCCCATGGCAGGGGGGTGGAACTAGATGTTTCTTGTGGTCCCTTCAAACCCTGACTGATTCTATGATTCTAAGAGGCTCACAAATGCATCTTTGCCCACAAGGTAAGTAAAACCATCAACTGAGTCAATATTCATGAAGCAAACTGTTCTGAAGAATCAGGCACTCACTGCTTGGAGGCAGGAGACTCCTGCACAGCACTCAGCATTGCACTGTCTTTTCATCCTGGTGCAGCCATTAACCCTTTCCAGCCATCTGCTGTCCAGGGCAGCCTAGCACAGGGGTAAGGACAACTGGGAATATTTGTAAACTGTCCACAAACATTCAGACCATGATACCAATACGCTCAAAACCCCACCCAAAATCCTCAGGGCCACCACAGACATTTCTAATCACCAAACCAAGCTCCTTGCACCCCAGGAGGGGCCAAGCTGGCTCTGACAGAGGACTAACTGCTCACCAATGAACCCTGGTGAAGGCTGTCACACAGATATGAAAAGCACACATGTGGAAGTACTGATGTGACAGAATTTTAGAGCCTTACTATCAGGTTGCAGTAAGATATCTTGTGTTGGGGTGAGTTGATGAGAATCACAGAATGGAAAGGACCTCTGAAGATCATCTAGTCCAACCCCTCTGCTAAAGCAGGGTCACCCAGAGCAGGCTGCCCAAGATCACAAGGTCCAGGTGGGTTTAGAACCTCTCCAGAGAAGGAAACTTCACAACTTTCCTGGGTAACTGCTCCAGGGCCCTGGCACCCTCAAATAGATAAATATTTATCTATATATCACCCTCAAATACATAAATGCATACAATGCATGATCAGCAACCACTTCTAATAACCAGCAAGGCCTTCAGCAGAGGCCACTGCTTTGGCTCACTTTTGGTGGCAAACTGCTCATATTCTGGGATCACAAATCAAGTCAGTTATAAATAATTCAAAGGTCCCTGCTGTGACAGACTCTCTGCAGCCACCAGCAGCACCCTTGGAAAACAAGAAACTGTGGTGCCGATAAGCTGAGTACAGCCTAATTCTCCTAACTCCTCTTGCTGCAAAACCCTGGTGTTAGCAGCCACTGGTTTGCTGTAGTCAACAGCTCTTCAAGACAAAGACTGTACTTGGCTCTGAGCTTATAGCTGACTGACCTGGAAATTTGGGAAGCCTGCTGGCAAGGTAAGCTCAGCCTGCTGTGTACTGCAGCTGCCTGCACCACACCATCAGCAGCCTCACGGTAATCAGTGCAGCCAAATCCAACACACAGCCAATTCTGTTTCTTTTCCACTTGCTGCTCATTGATCTACTAATCCAATCTGGGATAATGAGAACATGGTGAGACAGCCTGCAATAGGTCAAAGAGAAATCTAATAGCTGGTGACACCTCTGCCTACCACCCAGCTATGGCAATAAACAGATGCAGTCACTCATGGGAGGATTTCTTGTGTTCCTTGAGTCAAAAATGGTCAGTGCTGACCGATTTGTTCACTGCTTTACTGTCCAAAAAATGAAATGCAACGTGATCAAAACTGCACTTCACACGGCTTACCCTGATCTCTACTCATGCAGGCAGCTGAAGAGAGCAAGTAGATTTGTCTCTGAAGCTATCAGTGAGCATTCTCTCATGTTGTTTTGAGCCAAAATGAGAGTAGAGCAGGCTGGGCTGCTGAAAATGCATATACCAAAGACACACATAAATCAATGCATGTATAAATGTGGAATAAAGAATGTGGTCATTGTAGTCCTGCTCTTACAAGATCATTCTGTTTCTTAACTGCTTTTCCAGAGTAGAGGTTCAACATCTTCCCTCCACCTCTGTCACACACCTGAAGTCAAGTCCCAGATAATGGCTGCAGAATCTAGTAGAGGAATCATCTCTGTAACAAGTTGCTTAAATATTTTTGATGCATGCAGAGAATTAATCGCAACTAAAATTGTTTTATCAGCAAGAGACTGCCCAAGATGGTACACGAAGCATCTGGTAATGCAAGAAATGCTGCTTGTGGTTTCCAAGCCCAGCAAACAGCATTTCCTTTGTGCTTTCACCAGCAGCACATGTGACCATGGCCACTCAAAGCTAGAAGAAGATGCAGGTTATTATCCAAGGAGTTCTGAGGTAGAAGTGAATAATAGAAGCTATTCCAATTTAAAGTCCCAGATGGAGAATTGCTTACAAGCGCCTGATAGTATAAAAGTTTTACTCTCCCATCATGCTTCCCAAGGGAAGCAACATAAATGCTTCTAACTGGAAGTTCTGCTACCTCTAGCTAGTTTTCCCTCGTGCCCTCAGCCATCCCATGCATCACACTGCTTTTAACTAGCGGTTTAGATCGCATCTGCTGCTAATGGTTCCGTGAGAAAACACCAAATTACAGCAGCACAACACCAACAGCTTCCAGGGATTATAGCTACAATTAACTCCCTGTATGCATCAAATACACTAATCAGGAAATGAATGGGGGCAAGAAGTGAAGAGCATCAGGTGCTCGGGCAAACAATGGAAAGATAAAAGCAGAGTGACCACTAAAAAAAAGAACTGAGAGGTGGCTTTTTTTCTGAGCTTCTTGTAACTTCAGCACTGAGCAGGGTAAAAACACCAACCTGCTACCATAACTTACAAAAAGTGCTCAGCATAACTTGAATATCTCCCATGAACAGCCTCCACCAATAAAGTAAACCAAACTACTAGAGATTCTACTCCTGATTCTAATATGCACCAGTGATATCTGAAACAGCAGGCAAAGCAGATGTTGTACTAACTTCCATGCAATGGCATGTGACAGCCACCTTGATTGTCCTTTTCCAGCCATTTGATTCAGTTAGTGGGGGAAGCAGTGGCACTGATACATCTGCAAGTTCCATGTGTTCTCATAAATCAAGTACTTGTATATCTTGCACCCCCACCCCCCAACAGGCAAAACATAAACCCAGTTTGGAAGATGCTGAATGGAATATCACAGCACCAGAAGCACCAGCAGGTGTGATGTAATGGAGCTCCAACATCTCCAGAGAAAATGAACTGCCTGGCAATGCTGTCTGAGCACAACTCTGAATTCACATGGTCGTGGGAGGAGTGGGAAATTTAGCCCATCCAGTTCTATCATGGGAAGATCCACGGGGATCAGCCAAGAGGTTATTCGTCAGCTGCAATAAGCTGTCAGCAGTTCTGCCCAGCTACAGACCCACACGGAGATCCTCTTCATGTCCTAAAGCCCAACATCAGTCACAGGTGACAAAGAAGAATTACACAGGGTCACAGGAGGTTAGGAGTTGGAAGGGACCCAAAGAGATCATCGAGTCCAGCCCTCCTCATCGAGTGTAACTTTAATTTTTTCAGCAAAGGCTTTGAGCTGATATGGGATAGCTACAATGCAAGAGTTACAATTTAACCAGAAACAGCCTGACCAAAGCATAAGACTGTGCTAGTTCCAAAGACTGTGGAAGAATTCAAGACAGGCAAAGGCTTCAAGGTGTTACTTCCAGATAAAAAGGCAATCACAGAGGGAATGAGCCAAAACAAAGCCACGAAATCACAGAAGGGTTTGGAGACTGGATGAGGCACTTAGTGCCATGGCTTACTTAATTAGGTGTTAGGTGGCAGGTTGGACTCGATGATCTCAAAGGTCTTTTCCAACCTGGTTAAGTCCATGATTCTGTGAGTTGGAATGGAACTTTAAAGCTCACTACTCCAAACCCCTGCAGTAAGCAGCAACATCTGGGCTGGAGCAACTCTCCTATGGGGACAGGCTGAGAGAGTTGGGGCTCTTCAGCCTGGAGAAGAGGAGGCTTCGAGGGGACCTGGTAGTAGCCTTCCAGTATCTGAAGGGGGCCTACAGGAAGGCTGGGGAAGGATTATTTACAAGGTCCTGCAATGACAGGACAAGGGGCAATGGGTTTAAACTGGCAGAGGGGAGATTTAGACTGGATGTTAGGAGGAAGTTCTTTCCAGTGAGGGTGGTGAGACATTGGCACAGGTTGCCCAGGGAGGTCGTGGATGCTCCCTCCCTGGATGTGTGCAAGGCCAGATTGGATGAGGCCTTGAGTGCCCTGTCCTAGTGGGAGATGTCCCTGCCTATGGCAGGGGGTTGGAACTGGATGATCCTTGAGGTCACTTCCAACCTTCCCATTCTATGATTCTATGATTCTATGACCTACAACTAGAGCAGGTTGCTCAGAGCACCAACCAACATCACCTGGAATGGTTCCAGGGATGAGGCATCCACCACCTTTGTGGGCCACCTGGGCCAGTGCTTCACTGGAATGCCACTAACAAAAGAAAGCAGTGACCTTCACAAAGGCAATAGTCTCACTTTCCACGTTTGATAGCAAGGAGTAAAATTTTCAGCCCAAGACATTCTCTTTTCCTCCTCTCTAAAGCCCTTCTGTCTTCCCTTCTCTATAGTTTTCCTTAGGGCACAAAACTTGTAAGACACAAAAATCTGTGCTTTTAACCAGGCAGAAATAAAGGTATTGTGCAACACTGTCGTTGAGGTTCAAGAGCAGGGGAATCCACTTTGTCACAGTCACTTTCAATGAATAGTCCAGTTTATGATAAGTTTCATAAAACCTGCTTAATTCAACATTTATGAAAGTACTGAAGATAGATGAAAGGTGCAGAAATAGGAATCTTGCCAATCAATCCTCCCGTTGAAAATGAGCACCCAGAGTGATAAGAATGAAGATGGGCTTTTCATGTACATATGGGCTGCTAGATAGGATGATTGAATGTTCTTGCATTTTTAATCAAAATGTTCCTACCACTGCACTACCACATTCAAATCATTTTCTTCCACCACTGAATATTAGCACTCTTATCCCCTCGGGATTAAGTTGCTTTCAATATTCCCAATGAGAAAAGCAAACATCCTGTGTGGAAAGGTTCTTGATAAAAGACCAGCTGAGAAAAAAAAAAACTTCTACTTTTTTTTGCTAAGAACACCTTTTAGAAAGGAATGATCAGAAGTGAAGACAGAGGCTCAGCTTTCAAATAGCATTACAAAGGGAATCGAAACGGTATTATGCCAGATCACAGCTTCTGAATCCCAAACTGCTTATGCAAGAAAAGTTTTAGGGCACAGACTACCTTTTAATAATGTAATTTTTATAGCTTTCTATATAACAGATCTTTGCCAGAAATTATGCTCCCAGGTATAATCATGCTACCTGAGTGTTTGAGTGAAACTCCACTAAAAACACCCAGCCAGAGCAGATTTTGCCTTCTTCCTTCTGCATTCTGTTCTTCTGTCCACATCCTAAGAAAGATACAGAGTTCAGAGCAGAGCCACAAAGATGATCCAAGGGTTGAGACACCTCTGCTCTGAGGACAGGCTGAGGGAGCTGGGGTTGTTCAGCCTGGAGAAGAGAAGATTCTGGGAGGATCTTAGATCTGCCTTCAAATAGCTGAAAGGATCCTACAGGAAGGCTGGAGAGAGACTTTTCATAAGGGTATCTGCAGATAGGACAAGTGGGAATGGTTTTAAGATGAAGGAGAGTAGGTTTAGATTGGATTTTAGAAAGTTCTTCAGTACAAGGGTGGTGAGACTTTGGAATATGTTGCCTAGGAAGGCTGTGCTTGCCTCCTCCCTGGAGCTGTTCAAGACCAGGTTGGATGAGGCCTTGAGCAGTCAAGTCTAGGTGAGAGAAGTCCCTGCCTGCCCATGGAGGGGAAGTTGGAATAAATAATCTCTAAATTGCCTTCCAGCTTAAGTCATTCTGTGATTCAACCACTTTCCTGGGCTAAGAGCCCAGCCTGATGGAGCTGGGAACTTAATGCAGCCAGCTCTTCTCTCAAGGTTCTAACCTGAGAGCAGTGGGGAGAAAAGCCTTATTTATTAGCTCCAAATCAAAAATGAACATTTTCTATTCCTTCTCTATAAAAAGAGCCAGATATCAGCCCAGAAAAAAAGGTAGCTGACAATTTTTCCTGTTTCTCTTTAGCTTTTGGAATCATAGAATCAGAGAATGATTTAGATTGGAAGGGACCTCAAAGATCATCTAGTTCAGACCCCCTCGCTATAGGCAGGAACACCTCCCAGCAAAACAGGTCACTCGAGCCCTCAAGAAGTTTCTGAGAAATAGGTTCAAGTCTCTAAAATAAAAGAAAGAAACTCCAAGCTTTTCTGATTTTAAAATTAACCTGTTTCCCCTTCAAAGAAATTGTGACATTTCCAGTTCAAGACTTAAGTGATAACATATGGTGCAATAAACACTATTATCAGCTGATGAGTTCTTGCAAGTAACCATCCAAATTACCAAACTATTTCCATGGAGCTGGCCACACTGGAATTGAATGCAGATTTCCTGTAATTTCACAAGTGGGAACATTTATCAGAGTGAAATTTCCATTGACTTTTGCCAGTTAATCCTCTGTAAGTGCCAATGTTATCTTTCTACGCTTGGAATACCTGGTGGAAAGATTCCCTCACAGTTTTGATTGTTCCCATTTGACTAATAAGGTAAGTTTGTGGTTTGTAAGTAAAGGCAAAGGCACAGGTACAGTACTGGCACTTCAAATAATCTGCATTTAATACTTCTTACTCCTCTGCTGCTTCACTTCTGCACACAGAGCAGGAAATGAAAACAGGAAAGCTAAAACAATAAATTATTACTGGAGATACCCAAGGTCTTTCATAAATAACTCCACAGAATGGCAACATCTGTTTCAGACAAACCCCTACTGCCTGTTCCTTCACTGGGTGCAACAGATCAACACCATCTATTTCAAAACCTTCAAACCTCTAACTGAGCTGTATTCACACTAGGACATCCCACAAGATGCATTAACTGCAACTAATTCAGAAGCAACATGTTTTTTGTACTCACCAACACCAGTATCAAACTCTGTTGCATAGGGAAAAGGAAAAAAAAAAAAAAAAAAAAAAAAAAAGTGGGAAAAAAGAAGCACAACCACAGGAATAAAAGAAGGAAAATATTCTTTATAGTTCTGGCACTTGAAGAGTTTTCCATAATAACAGAGAAGAATCATAGAATAGAATCATAGAATCGATCAGGTTGGAAGAGATCTCCAAGCTCACCCAGCCCAATTCACCCACCCCTAGCCAATCAACCAGACCATGGCACTAAGTGCCCCATCCAGGCTTGGCTTCAACACCTCCAGGCACAGTGACTCCACCACCTCCCTGGGCAGCCCATTCCAATGCCAATCACTCTCTCTGCCAAGAACTTCCTCCTAACATCCAGCCTAGACCTCCCCTGGCACAGCTTGAGGCTGTGTCCCCTCCTTCTGTTGCTGATTGCCTGGGAGAAGTGAACAACCCCACCTGGCTACAACCTCCCTTCAGGTAGCTGTACACAGCAATGAGCTCTGCCCTGAGCCTCTTCCTCTTCAGGCTGCACACCCCCAGCTCCCTCAGCCTCTCCTCACAGGGCTGTGCTCCAGGCCCCTCACCAGCTTTGTTGCCCTTCTCTGGACATGTTCCAGTACCTCAACAACTCTCTTGAACTGAGTGGCCCAGAACTGTTCTTATTCCTGAAATCCATTTGCACAGATTTCAGAAGGTCTTGCCAAGATAGATGGAGGAATCCATCACCAGTTGCTCCTCCACCACATCAATATAACAAAACAGGTGCACAAATCACAAGACAAGAAGAGTCTCATGGGTTTGGGACATTCTTAAGACTCCACAAGTGTGTTCTGGTTTGGTGTTTTCTTCTGGATTCCAACATCTGTCACATTTATGGGGTCACCTCCAATTGCATATTTGCTGTTGTCTAAGAGGGTAAATCTGTACTTTAAGTTTTTGCCTGACTAGAAGGACACATGGAAAAGAGCTGAGCAATCCTAGAGGTTTAGGTTCATGAAAAACAGTAGGAGTTTACGTTGTCTGAATGCTCTGCCTCCTGCTTTGTCTGGCCAACACCAACCTGCAGATTCAGTGCTGGCTAGAAGCAGAGCTCACTGCTCAAGGTAGAGTTGCGTACACACAGCTTGGTCACACATCACCCATCTCCTTGGGAAACAGCACTAAAATCCCCAGCAGCTGACCTGGTCTTCCTATCATGACCACAGCCCTGCAAACACGACTCACAGCCAGTGCAGAGCTCTGTGACACACAGCAAAGGCTCAGGGGCTGCCCCTCGCCAGGACAGCTTTCATCCCCACATCTCCTGGGGTACTAACACAACAGGGCTCAGTCTCACACTGCAGCGGGGACAACTTTTGGGTTCCTTTTGCTTTAAGCAAGAGGCTGCCCATCCTCCTCAGATCCAAAAATACCACTAAATGACAGACTGCTTCTGTAGCTTGCCACATCTTCTGAAAAATCATTTCTGTGTTGTAGAGGGGAGGAGAAATAACCAATAAAATAAATCCAGCCCCGTTATTTTGAAAAGGACAAAGACAGCAGAGGTGACAGATGTGTAATTGTTAGTCAACCTTACAGCACTTTCCAGTAGAGCTATTTAACATTTGGTTCCACTGATAAGAAAGATAATAAACAAAGTTATTATGAAACTGTTCTATCTGTCAGCCAAAAGTCCAGTGAATCATTTATGAACACATACCTAGGGCTTCTCTCCTATTCTCTCTCCCCATCAGAAACTGAAGCTAGTTACTTCTTTTTTTTTTTTCCCGAAACCATCACTTTTATTTTTTAAATCAACCTCAAAGAGATAAAATATTGCAATGAGCAAAAATACAAAATAAATGTTTGTAGTACTGTAATTCTTCGAAATGTCAAGGAAAAACATAATAAAAGTATGCTCTGTAAGTTTTCAGCTGAACTTGGCATGACAGTCTATCTATTATTTAAAAGATGTTGAAGCTCAATTCATGAATTATTAAATTCTTGTTACATTTAGTTTCCAAGGGGGAAAAAAAAAATATTTCATTCAATATAGGAAATTCAACCTCCTCTCTCTACTACTTTCCTTTAAAAACAGGGGATTTAAACTCCTGAAGTTAATCTAAGATACGAAATTACGAGTCTAAACTTTATAACTGATGTTACTGCTTCATTAAAAGGATGTCCTGGATATTCAATAATCATCACCAATCCTTCAGTATTCCCACACCCACTGCACAAACCCTCTGCATGTGAAATAATCTGCAATGCAGGAGAGAGGTGAAATTCCTAAGTCTCTAATTCATTGGAGCTGCAGATGTCAAGCAGCCTCTGGACCCTCCAAGCCACTTGCTTCCCACATTTCTCATGAGACTGCCCTCAAAAGACTGCTCATGCCATGTTAAAGTACAGGCAGGTCCGACAACCAAAGTGAAGTCTGCTGGTACTACTACATCTTGAGCTGGCAAACTTTGATTATAAACCGTATCTAAGAGTGCTCAGGAAGTATCTCAGCAGTTAAGGACCACCCTGAGGAGAACCTCCTGGTTGTTAGCCTGATAAAGTGCAGCAAGGCTTCTGATTTTAAAAGTATGTCTCACTCTTCTGAGGAGCCTTCCTGCTCACGATTGCTAGGATGATTTCAGAAATCTCTTACTGGCTACTGCAGTGGCAAACTGCCAGTGGCTTCAGTGGTCATTTGTGCTGGTTTGGGAGTTCCCCACCCCCACCCCACCTTTGTAAAATCCCCCAGACTAGAGTCAGCCAGCTGGAAGTTAAGGACTGAAGCTCTATTTACAGCTTAGTACAATGTACAAGCAGAGATATACACAATATATAGGAATATTTACAGAAATATACAAGTTAAAGGTAATACAGAAACACAATAACCCTCCCAGAAATCAGAGTCCCCAGGAGGGGCTCCCAACCACCCTTCCACCTTCTTTCCACCCCTCTACCTTACCTCAGAATCTGCCTTATGCACAAGGTGAGTTTGGAGGATTGGTAGGGGGGGGTAGAAGCAGAATGATGAGTTGGGTTACACAGCAGAAGGCCAGAAGACACAGTAGCTCCCAGAGAGAGATACTCTCTCTTATCTGTGTTTGTGTTCTTGTTTTTATACATCTCAGCAAGCCTATGAGTGAAGGAGACATCACCATTGTTTGCTTTTCACAGCCTATAATCTAATTTCTTTTCATTAAAATATTCCACTCAGCCTCAAACCAGCACACCATGCTGCAGGGACCAGCTCTATCCTGGGACCAGCTCTAATAGGAATTCACAAAATGTCAGGGGCTGGAAGAGACCTTGAAAGATCCTGTCCAACCCCCGCTGCCAGAGTAGGATCACCTATACCAGAATTCCCTGCATCAGTCCAGGACAGCAAACCAGGCTTGATGCACAGCAGCTTTTACCCACAAGGAACCTACTTACACCTCAGTTCAGCCAACAGCTACATCTTGGCTTTAGACTTTGGAAACTTCATTTGTGTAGTCTTGCTAATACAAGATTGGTTTTGCTCTGGAATGAGGACTTAATAACTAGAGGGACTCAAAACAAACAGCTGACTGAACTGATTTAATAAGAGAGACACAAAACAAACTCAACAGCACTACTTATATTGCCTAATAAAGTTATTTGACTGTACTCTGGAGCTTAACTATGCAATTGGCTTCTAAAAATCTATGCCAATATTCTTAAAAGGCTCTGAACAAGCCGACACAGGTGCAGTGGGTACTCTGTCTGACACGTGTTCCAAAGGCAGCTACTCAAGCATATGATCCCACAGATAGAACACATCAGAAAAGCACATTGTTATGAAGCTGCCACAGCCTTCACCCAAAATTACAATGACTAGCTGATTAGCTTATGCAGATAAATATTCCAACACCCACTGGGGTATTTTTTTTTCCCAGTAAGAAAATAAACCAAGAGTTAGTTTGTTGCATTTTTCAAAGTAATGGTTTAAGCAATCAGCATTACAAGATGTGTTGCCATTCAACAAAGCCCAAAACCAAAGCCAAGTTAACTGCAAAGCCTGTAAAATAGTCATTCCTTTAGCCATTAGTTAATACATTTTGGTCCAAGTGGGTTTCTACCTCACGGTATCGTAAATGTAATCTACCACTGAAGTGTTTGGATTCTTTTCCCAAGGAGCCTTAACCACCTTAACAGTTGTGATGGTTTGGGAGTTCCCTGCCACCCCACACTCTGTAACATCACCCAGGCTAGGCTCAGCCAGCTGGAAGTTAAGGACTGAAGCTCTATTTACAGCTTAGCACAATACACAAGCAGATATATAGACTATATACAGGAACATTTACAGAAACATACAAGTGAAAGGTAATACAGAAACACAACTCCCCTCCCAGAAATCAGAGTCCCCAGGAGGGGCTCCAAATCACCCTTCCACCTTCTTTCCACCTCTCTACCTTACAGCAGGGTCTGGCTTATGCCCAAGGTGAGTTTGGAGGACCAGTCAGGGGCGTTAGAAGGAGAGTGGTGAGTTAGGTTAGCAGAGAGGCCAAGAGCTAGAGAGACAGATACTCTGAGTCTGTGTCTTATCTATGTTTGTGTTCTTGTTCTTATACATCTCAGCAAGCCAATGAGTGAAGTAGACATCACCATTGTTTGCTTTTCACAGCCTATAATATTTTTTTTCATTAAAATATTCCAGTTAGCCTCAAACCAGCACAACAGTGTTCGTTCCCTGACTCTTTATTTGTGCTCAAGCCCTGAATTATTAATTGCTACACTCAGGCATAAGGATGCTAAGTTCCAGACTCCTCCACCCCCCAGGATACACCAGCAGAATGGGTTCAGGGAGAAACTACAAAGAGTTTTGCCTTCTCTCCCAATCTGCTCACTTCTCAACAGTACTCCCCAATACAATATATTCACCCAATACTCCCAGTCTTGCATCTTGACTAGGAGCAGACAAGTCACCTCACAGAGTCAAGTGCTGGATGGAAAGACTTAGATCATTCCCATGGGACCAAGGATCTTGTCAATATGAGAATGGCAGAGAAGAACTGGCTTGGCATCTTCTCATTTGAGACAGGAGCTTGGTGATCTGTGTGTGAATACAGATCTTGTCAACATTAGCCAGCCTAACAGACTCACGCCTCCAGCTCCTGAAGCAGAACTCTTCTGGCCTTTTCAATGTCATCAAAGACAAACAACACATCTAGCTTCCCACATCACATCATCAGCTGCCCTGGAAAGGGCTTCCTGTTGAACTGCTATTATTTTTATTGTGACAAATGACACCACTCCTTTCTTTGCAAACAGAGGCACTGACTGGAAGGCATATTGCCCTGCACCACCATTTGCCTGCAACAGCACTTTTAACAGTCAGGCTCTGCAAAACAATGAGCTACTTCTGCTCTGAGGTTTGTGCCAAATGTCCTAGTACAACCCAACCTTCTGGCTAAGAAGCATATAGAAAAAGAAATAAAAATGCCTATTCAATAGAAATCCTTAGGCATTCTGTTATTTCAGGTACAAACCAATGAACCCCTATGTCCCTTACGGGGACAGGCTGAGAGAGCTGGGGCTGTTCAGCCTGCAGAAAAGGCTCCAAGGAGACCTTAGAGCAGCCTTCCAGCACCTGAAGGGAGCTACAAGAAAGCCAGGAGGGGACTTGTTGCAAAGGGCTTGTAGTGATAGGTCAAGAGGGAATTGATTGAAACTTAAGGACGGCAGATTTAGACTGGAGATTAGAAAGAAATTCTTTATGGTGAGGATGGTGATACAGTGGAACAGGTTGCCCAAGGGTGTTGTGGGTGTACCCCCCCGGAGGGGGGCAGGCTGGATGAGGCCTTGAGCAATCTAGTCTAGTGGGAGGTGTCCCTGCCCATGTCAGAAAGGGTGGAACTCTGATCTTTAAGGTCCCTTCCAACTCAAACCCACTCAAATAGTGTGCACACCTGTAGCAGTAGGAATAACCTCTCTCTGTAGGCAGGTGTGACACGTCAGTGTCCCCACTTCCTGAGCTTAGCAGAGGGCATCTCTCCTGCTAACACCACCCATCAGTGGGCAAAACTCCCTGACTTTTCTAGGGATGGTGCTTGTGCAGGCTCTGAAGCACTGTTAGTGATATTGCAGCTATACAGTGCTGGGGACAGCATAGTAACCTGAAGTGCTTGCAAAGCTCTCCATGCTTTCTGATGTAGCTTGGGACATATTTTTCACCTTTAACCAAGGCATCTTGTGGGGATGATGGGGAGTTGCATAAATCAAGGTTCACTGCATCTTCACTCCTTTCTTAGTAAGACTACACAAAAAGTATTTTTGGGAGCTCTGAAGAATACTGAAATACAAAAATAACTTCCCAGCGAAGCAGTAATGGCACAAGCAGCAAGCATTGCTGATATAAGGATTCTAAATAACTGAAGCAGCCAACTGGCCAAGTGCAGTCTGAAAGCCAAGGCTTGTGAAGAAACTGCATGTGCTTTCTCTGTGGGGGTCAGGTATCTGGAACTGAACTCTCTAAATAAGCAGAAAAGGTTTATTTTTAAAGTATGCTATGCTGCAAAGTTAGCACACAGTTCCCCACCAAAAAGCTGCCATCTCTGTGTTTAGTAAAGAAACCAAACTTTTCCTCTAACTTGGGTAAGAGGATGTAATAGGAAGAGTAGCAGCAATCACATTCTGTCCTTGTTGTCAAAGATGCAAATTCAACCACTTGAAAGTTGAAAATGTCAGAATCAAGATTGGCTGTGCAACCTCAATTTGCCCCTTTGTGCCTGTGCATAATGATAAGGTCTTTAATTACACGAAGACAGACTTCACTTTTGAGATTCTGCCTTATGCAGCATGCTTGACATAAGGAGTGATGTCTGTTGGACTACCTCGTACCATAGAAATGGGAAATCCTTAAAGATGCCAGGAGGAGTGTGAAGGAAGCAAAAAGCTGGTCTCATAAACAGGGTAGTTCAGCAGCAGAGCCACCTCAGGCATCTCAAAGGTATCAGGTGTGAGTAGCACTAGGTACAGAAGAGTGGTCAGTACAAACCCTTTTCCCATCTAAACTCAGATTTTCTACTTGGACTTAGCTCTAGAAACATCTAGCAAAGCTGTGGTGAGCTGGTGCACAGTGTGAAGGACTCCAGCATAGACTGATGGAGACCAGGGAAAAGGCTTGGCTGCTTGTATCAAACCTGCCCCACATGCCAAGAAGGGAACTGAAGGAAGAACCCCAGCCTTTTTCTGTCTCCTTTGTTCTCTCCACAGTTGTGAGGCTCGACAGGCACTTATGTGGTATCCCTGGCCAAAGGCACACACCTGCATTTCCCCAGATGCCCACAGCAAGGCTGAATGCTAACATCAAACTCTAACAAAGCCACAGCTCTGGCATCCCCTCAACTCCCCCATTTGGAAAACTACTATCTTTTAAGACCAGTGAATTTCCAGTTGAAACTGTAGAAGGTTTTATTCTCACATCAGTCTTTTTTTGAGAGCAGAATTTTCTTTCCAGTGATGCAAGTTGTTTCCAAGATTGTTTTCTCCTTACTCTTCCTTACCGGGAGCCAGAAGTGAGGCATCCACTAAACCACCGTCCTGCAGCACTGAGAGGACTCAGTGGTCTATAACCCACCCCAGCTCTAGCCACCTCCCATCTCTAGGACAGGTTGCCTTTGCTTTAGCTTCTCCATGTGAAAAACAAGACAAGTAAAACTTTTTTTTTTAGTTGAGATCCAAGACAGTTAGTTGCTTTACTTATCACTTCCTAATCACTTAACACCCTTTAACGCTAATCACACTGGCTGTCCCACGAGGGCTCCAGCTCCATGGCCCTCTCTTGCAGCAGTTTTGGGTTCCTGCAAAGGGGTTTTTCCTCTGAAATTTCCTACCATTTAAAACCATTTAATTCTTAAGACTAGGTGCTTTTTAAAATTCAGAGCCTACAGGAAGCAAAGTGAGACATGCTCTGGATATAGAGCTTTAGGTATCACTGAAGTATTTATGAATAAGCATTTATGAAAGTCACTCAACAGGACACAGCTGGTACAGGAACCTTGGCTGGAAAAGGTGTCTGGAAATTCTTCTGATCAAGGAAGAATCACAACTTTTCTACCTCCTCCTGGCCAGAGACCAAACTCTCCTGTGCTGCTCCTCCTTTCATCTCATACTTTGGAAAGTGGGCAGTACACAGCATCCATCCAAAGGAGGATAAAATCCATCCTGATGTAAGCCTGATGAAACTGAGAAGCTCTGCCCTTACCTACCTTCAGCTCCAAACTGTGATGCAGCTTTAGAGTAATTTTTTTCCCCTTCTCTGTAGATCTTATAAGAGCCACAAATCCCTGGTTACTTTTGATTTACAAGAGAGGCAAGGTCATCCTTGTAATGAAAAAAACAAGGTCTATATTTTCAGACACCAAGATACAATTTATCATAGAGATCAATGACACTTTTATTCTCTATAGAGATGAAGTATCCATTTTGCAGTAAAATTATCAGAGGGGTTTTCTCTTTTTTTCTCTTTTAAGGCTTGTTGCAGGTGCTGCACCATTTGAAAACCAACTTGTAACAGAATATTTTAGCATTAGCATCCAGTTCTCCCACTTTTCTCTCTGAAATAGAGTTCACTTTCCTTATATTAGTAGCTGGAAGAAAAGGGAATGGCAAAATCAGTGAGACAAGACCTGTTTGGGTGGTCAAAGGTAAGACTTCATGGTACCCCCTGAGTCAGGAGGTATTGCTAAGCCCTTTCAATTAAAATAATTGCCTCTTCCCAGCTTTCATGCTTTCCAACATGCTCAGCTCTGGAGATTCACACCAGCCTGTACCAGACTGAAGCAGTCACAATGGAGTATCCATCCACCTTTTCTCTAATAAGTCCTTTTATTTTTGTTTTTAAACTACTACGTGAACTTCTCCCCAAGCCCAGAGAAACACGTCTTGATTCTGACCTTCAGCAGCATTCCTGCAGCACCCAAAAGCCATTCCAGGCATTTCAACGTACAAAGACAGGTTGCCTGTCACAAGATTTTATTTAGGAACTGTGGTAACCAAGGCTTAGCCTTCACAACTGAGCTCCACCAGGCAGCTGCATCCTCTGCCATCTGATGAAGGAGAATCAGACACTTGTGAGCACCACACACTGTATTATCACCACCACTGACACAGCTATAACTGTATGGAAATAAGATGCCTGTGTCATCTTTTCAAACAGCATGCACTAAGTCATGAAGGATGTGACAAACAGGTCACATTTGGCAGCATTCATCATACCTGCACCAGAGAGCTGTATCAGCACAAACTCTGCAGTAGAGATGGCCTAAGTCTAAAGCTGCTAATGTGCATTCCCATATTGTTTGACTTACAGTCTTTGTCTCCTCTGCCCACTGTATCCATGGTAAGATAAGTCTATTAGGAAGATCTCTTTTGGAAATTTACTCCTTTAAAGCACATGAAATTCCTGACTTCACTGATAGCTGCCCAGGATTAAAACCTTACTTGGATGATTTCCCTTAAGCTATACAGTTTCTCTAAGCTGCCACCATTATTTTCAGGAAAGAGAGGCAATTTAGAGTTTTTCTAGTGTTTCAGTTTCATTGGTACCAATTTACCACACATGCTGGAGATTTTCACCTTACCTGTACTTCCCAAAGGAATATTTTGTTTACTGATCTCTGGGCTGCTGAAGGCAAAGTAATTTTTTTGCACCCATGTGTATCCAGCTCTCCACTGCTACTGCATACATTTCTAGTTTGAGAGCTGTGGGCAATATCATGTTTGGAGATACTGACATAGAGGGGACACCTCTTGTTTATAGGAATTTCCTTACTTTGAGGATTTCTAGTTAATAAGAGTTGAGAGATTAAAGGGAGCCTTCTCATTTTCTGCTCAGTCCTGCCAATTAACCATAATCACTTAAATTAATAAACTAATTAAAACCAAAAAAATCACAAATTGCTGGACTGTTTAGTAACATCTATGGCCTTGCCTAAGCTATTTTCAATTTCAAAACACCCTCTCCAGGCAGTAAGAGTGTTTATGGTGACGTGCCATACTTCTTCTAGAGGTACTGCTTCACCTCTTCCATGAACATCAAGTGGAATATTTGAGAGAAAAAAATATTTCCCTCATGCATTTTTGGGTTGGGTTGGGTTTCTTGTTGTTTTTTTGGTTTGTTTGGTTGGTTTTGTGATTGTGTAATTGGTTGGTGGTTCATTTGTGGGGTTTTTTTTTTTACTGGTATTACATTTCATTCATGTTTGCCCAGACTTGTAAATTGGTGCCTGGCAGGAATCCTGTGGATGCACTGCTGTGTGGCATTTCAAGGAGAAAAGATGCTACAGGACAAGAATCAGAGAATCAGTCAGGGTTGGAAGGGAGCACAAGGATCAGCCAGTTCCAAACTCCCTGCCATGCCCAGGGACACCTCACACTAGATCAGGCTGGCCACAGCCTCAGCCAGCCTGGCCTTACACACCTCCAGGGATGAGGCTTCCACCACCTTCCTGAGCAACCCCTTCCAGGCTCTCACCACCCTCATGCTGAACAACTTCTTCCTAACATCCAGTCTGACTCTACCCATTTCCAGCTTTGTTCCAGTCCCCCCAGTCCTGTCACTACCTGACAGCCTAAAAGTCCTTTCCCAGCTTTCTTGTAGGCCCCCTTAAGATACTACAAGGTCACAATAAGGTCACCTTGGAGCCTTCTCCTCTCCAGACTGAACAGCCCAAACTCCTTCTGTATCTCCTCATAGCAGAGGTGCTCGAGAGGTCTTAAATGGTTTAAACCTTCCCAAGTAAATCACTGTGCTGTCCATTGTATTAGAGGGATTTTCAGTGATGTCATAAATCAAAATCATTATTTTTCTTTTGATGCACATTAAAAAGAAGCTCTTCTAATGAAGGATGTGTTTGGGCCCCTGATTCAGCTTTGCTTCGTGCTTTGTGTTCCTCTGTAGCTACAAGAAGGGAGTTTAAAATGAGCAAAAGTGCCATCAAAACCACCTGCTCATTCTATTTTGCAATCACTTTACAATCAGCCTACAGGGCATTAAGTGACTGCAAAAGCACATGACAGTGGAGAAGCAAGGAAAGAGAGACACAATGAAATCACACACTTGATCCAGCTGTGTCCTGAACTCCATCATTTTCCACCCATAAGCATGTCTGTAGGAGTGGATTTCTCAGCTTGTAGAAATGAAACATAGCAGTGGGTTCTTTCTGTCATCATAGATCAGAGGCACTTCAGGACAGTTGCAGCTCTTGGCTGAAGTATTGCCCAGAATGGAAGCACCAATCTCCCCAGAACACTCTGCATCCCCATGGGAGAAACACTTGAGTTGCTCCTCTGTCATCAGCAAAACACTTCACATCTTTCATTTCATGACTTTGGCCAAATCAAAACCCAAAGTAGCAGCTATTTAACATTCCAAAACCAGAGAGAGATTTGACTTCTATGGAAATCAATTCCAGATTTTGTAAGGCAAAATTGCCTTAAAATGAAGAAGGCAATGAGGCTTCTGCAAATTGTGGTTGGACTAAGGAAATCAAATCATCTAAGGAGGAAGGATGGGGGGTGGGGAAATCAAATTTTAAACCTGTATATGCAAAATAATAACTGAGCATTATTTTAATTACTCCTGTACTGGGATCACCTTTGCACAATAAAAATGGGAAACAGAAATCAATGTCTCTCTGCAAATAAATACAACTCATCCCTATGCACAGCTGGTGCCACTCTGCCTCCAGCTATGGAATCATGAACAGAGCAGGACACGTGCTCCCATGACCAAAGGTTCCAGCACCCAGGTGTGGGTTACACACCACCATCACAGTGTTCCTCCAGAAACTGAACTAGTCCCAGCACAGTTCCATACTGCTTCCAGTTGCCTGTGCAGGGATTTACCAGTTGATCCTTCCCTCCTCTCAGCTCTGCACCAGGAGCAGGATCAGACACTCATAAAGCCAGTGGGGAGCAGATTAGCCTCATCAGTTGGATTTTGCACTCATACGCTTTGCAGTGATGTACCAGCAAAAGGGAAAGTGAGGTCTCTTCACTAGTTGTAAACTTGATCACCTGCCTGCCTTTCATGCTGCTAAAAAATTAATTTTAAAATAAATGAATACAGGAGAGACATTATTGCACAGGCTAGCAGAAAAAAACCAGGTGGGTTTTTAGGTGGGTTTGCTTTTAATCTACAGATAAACCATGTCTCCTTTTTCTTATTTGACTTCAGCAAACCTCCTATTGTTTGCATATTTCATCAGCAGTCACCCACAAGAGGGTCAGCTCATGAAGTACAAGATCTACTTGTCAAGCACCTGCCAGAGTAAAGCATCCCAGTGTTTCAGTATTCAGGAGCCAGCATTAAATTCATCAGAGGTAGCAGCAGATGGGAGATCATTGTAGAAAATAGTTTTTGATTCACAAAAGATACGTGCTGATGCAATGCAGCAGAGTTGTTGTTTTTAATGCAACTTAGGAAAAGATTCTGCTCAAGGGATACTAATTTTGGTTCATGCTTCACAGAGAAATGTTTGTTACATATTGTATTTAAAAATACCATCAAGATGTGTACCTTAAAGTACACTGAATGAATTAGAAGGCAGCATCTTGTCCACGTAACTTTAATGTTTGCTTTTAGATACATTCAGGATCAATCCTGAAAGCAAACACTTGAAGGTGAAGTTAAAAAAAAACAACAACAAAACTATGGAAGAAAAAATCACAAGCAATGAAGAAAACCTCAGCAAACCCAAGAACAAGTTGTTTGATGTTTTAGAACACACAATACAAGCAAGCAGATGGCATTTCACGACTCCTTTAACTCAGTGCCTACAGCTAAGCCATATGCATTGCTGAAGCTCCTAACAGCTATGCAGAATAGCTCACATTGCTATGGACTTGCTTTTCCATGTGAGAGATATTAAAAGCAGAAAGAAGATATTAAGGCTACTCATTTGTTATGCTGTGAGCTCCATATTCTGGAAATTCAAGCTTTCTGATCATTACTTACAGCCAGAACCAGAAAGCACATCTTAAAGAGAGTGGAGAGCAGCTGCCTGCCTGATCCTAGCTTACGATGCGAGATGGACCCATCCTAACAGCTGATACAAGCACTCAGCAGAGCAGAAGACCCTGTGCATGAATCACCACTCCCTTCCCCACCTTCTCCTTTCCTATAAGGAACTGAGAGTTAATTGGTTTAAAGCTACTTACACACACCTCATGTCACTTGACCCTGATGGAGCTCTCTCTGGTCTTGTGTGAGCTGGAGAAGTGAACCCAAATTCAACTCAGCTTCTTCTCAGCACTGCTTTGGAGGAGCTACTGTCTCAGGCAACAGCCAGCAACCCAGCCCTCTATATGTCTCAGGCAGTCAGAGGGGTCTTGGTGCCTTTTTCTGCATGCTGTATGTGTTTTATAGACTTCTTAAAACCTTCAGCAGAAGGTTTGGATTAAATTCTATTGATTCCACCAAGGATTCATAGGCTACAGATTAAAAAAATGAAACTTCCCTCATTACTTGGCTAAAGCAGGAGCAGTAAAGCTCCTCAGAGAAGAGATTAGAGGTGGCAATAAACAGGCAGCAAAAGTCATCAAGTCTTGTTTTACAGAGTTGCCCCAGAGAAGAAGAAATACCTGCTGTGAGGCAACTAAAAGGTAAATGTGTTTTGAAGATCACGTAGGGAAGAGGAGCCTGCTCCTACTGCTGAATAATCACCTGGGCACCACCTCTGCCATGCAGTAACATGTCAGGCAATGCAGACAGAGGGTTGGCTGCACACTGAGCTAATAAAAGCAAGTGGCAGGCCTTTTGCATATTTTGGTGTTGCTGATAGGGTCCCAAAGGATGCAGAAAAACAAGCCCAGCTAACTTGTACATCTAGAAATTTCCTGGCAGGGAACACAGTACTGTGGGTACAGGGAAAAGACTGGTCCTGGAGCAGCCCCAGGTGAGCCCTGGTTCTGGCAGCAATCTTGGCACCAAACTCCAGCCCTGGCACCAAAGTCCATCCCTGCTCACCACACACGCTGCTATGTACTAAAACCTCTCTAGAGAGGAGGAACATGGGTACCCCCTCTCCAGCACCCCTTCAGCCAGCAGTCCCCTTCCTGGTAGAACATCACCTGTCACAGTCGGGCTGATAGCCAATGCCAGCAAATACACTGAACTGGCCTCCCCTCTGCCCTTCCCCTGGGAAATGAGTCTTGCAACACAGGTCCCCATTGCCACTTTCCCATAGCACAATCTGATTTCAGCACTGATTCATGGCTCACTTCATAGGCACCACAGTTTAATAGGATTTTCTTGGCTCCATTTCACCTTGGAAACAGTTGCCACCATTTCCTCCTGTTTTGTGGTACAGATGCAGCAGTTTTGTGCCTTTGTTCCCCTTTACTTCTTTAAACCCTTGTGTTATGCAAACAGATCAGTAAAGGAAAGAATCAAAGTCATCATTCCATGCAGGGAAATTTTTCATTTGTCTTTCTGTTCGCCACTTTTCATTAATGATGCACAAACTCTTATCTTTTCCTTTCTTAATCCTCTACCCTTCTGCATCCTTTATACTTTGTGATGTACACAGGCTTCTGTGTTACAAGCTCTTCAAAGACATCATTACTCTTTACATTTATATGCACTGAAATAATCTTTGTAATCTGTGATCAAAGACTTGCTATATCTGGCTGCACTCATTTTCTTTATTTACTTTTCCTAGTCAGTCATTTTTATTTATATCAATTTTTTTTTTGCTACAAGGTTGTGATTTCGGAGCCACCAGATCAGAAATTCAAGGCAATTCCAAGTGGCATCAGCGGCAACGTGTTGGTAATCTGACCAAAGTGCCATGTGCCACTACCCAGAAAGGCAGAGGTTAGTCAACACAAAACTTTCAAAAGCAGGTAAATCTCAACTGAATTTTCAAGCCCTTTAACAGTCAGTCCCTAACTTGCAAGTCTTGCCCATGAACCTATCCACCAACACCTCCTAATGAATAGATGCCAAAGCACCATCATTGCTCAGACTTCCTTCTACACTACCTTTAACACTTGGGCAGAGATTCATTTACATACTCCCAAACTTGCAGGTCCTCCTTGAAACTTCTGTCTCAGAGGAGGTGACATTTAAGATGCTGAAATTTCATCACACTGCACTGCTGCTCTTTTTCCTCTTCCAAATCTGTACCATTCTGTCGCTTTTTCTTGTGTTTCAGGTTGTGTCCTTATGTGGCACTTGGCATAGTTGAGTCCCAGCCCATAAATTAATTAAAATGATAACCCAAATGAGCTGACAAGTAACAGAGAGTGGTAGCATTTTAGATTAGCAACACATAGAAAAGTCTCCACTACCTTTGAGATATCTCACACCTAACAAACTTGAAGGAATGGTTTCCTTACCTCAGCCCAAATATTTTGCTAACTTTGGGCTTCTTTGACTGGAGGCATAAAAAAGTGCCAACAAGACAGGCAGAAACATGAGGAAAAGAGGTGGGCATGTAGTTTTGAATCAGCATAGCTTATATCACACTACTGACTTTAAGGAAAAGAGCAATCAGTTGATGACCTCATCACCACTCACATCACTTCAACTTTTCCCCAAAGCCCAGGAGGCTGAACGAAGTGATTGTACTAACCACAGTAAGGATGTGATCCTTATAATTAGTCCATTAAAACACAAAAAATGAAGATATTTATGCCCACAGTATGCTCCCAAAGCAGCACCATGTGAATTATGGCATCATTCCAAGGGGAAAACTGATTTTTTTAAATTTTTTTTTTACTCAGGGAATCTTTTCTGGAGGTGTTTTAAATTTTGGTGTTAATCTGTTCAAGAGAAGGTGGAGCACAATGTAATACTTGGTGTAATTTGCATGTGGATGATCCACAGCTAGGTAATGAGGTCCAAAGAGTGCAGAAAATAATTCTGATAAGAGTTTTTAGCCAGTGAAATACTGAATTCTCTTCATACTTTCAATCCATAAACTTTTTTTTTAATACATTTACATTCTTCTATCTTCCACTTCTGCCCAGTTCTCCTCCTTTTTTTACTTCCTCAGCCTTTCATTTCACAAAGCTAAAATTTCCACTTCCCCCACAACTGCCTCAACATTCATAGAATCATAGAATCATAGAATCATAGAATCATAGAATCATAGAATCATAGAATCATAGAATCATAGAATCATAGAATCATAGAATCATAGAATCATAGAATGGTAAGGTTGGAAGGGACCTCAAGGATCATCCAGTTCCAACTCCCTGCCAGTTCCAACCTCACACTACTACAGGTCACTCAAGGCCTCCTCCAGCCTGGCCTTGAACACCTCCAGGGAGGGAGCAACCACAACCTCCCCGGGCAACCTGTGCCAGTGCCTCACCACCCTCACTGTAAAGAACTTCCTTCTGACATCTAGTCTAGATCTCCCCTCTGCCATTAGGAATGAACCTTGGATGGTGAACTCTGTCAGGACTGTTTTCTGAACCAAACTTCTCCTTTGGAAATGTGCATCTGTGCTCTGAAACATTTTTCAGCTCCTCAAGGTTATATTAGTTTGCAATTTGATTTCAGGGTGGAGGGCACTGTAGTGCTTAGATGTCTTCTACATCAATATGCCTGGTTTAAAGAGAGGGATTAAAGTTTGTTTAGGGATGGGCTTTTTTGTGGTTGTTTTGGAGACTTTTTATTGGTAGGCTGTTTGGACAACAGGTGATCCAATACAGTTTTACAGATAAACAAGACTGTAAAGAACCTACCAAAATAATTTCCTCTTTTTTAAAGTTGGAAGTGCTAAATAAACATCATCGATTTGCAACTCACAACTAATTTTTAAAGCCCCCTATAAAACCAGCACCTATTTAATAAACATCAGGGCAGCATTATTAAACCTCAATAACAGCACCACAAAACCTGAGTAACACCAGCACAAAGCCTCAGTAACACCAGCACAAAATGTGCCTAAAGAATGAACAGCAACACAATGAAAATGTGCATCCATAGGCTTTCAACCCCAAAACTACAAACTCCAGAACTCAGCAACCATTTTTAAAACACTGTGAAAGACAGGTCCTTTGAAGATTTGTCTATCACTAACTGGCAGGTTGAACAGTTGCTAATTTTAGCAGCATTTCTTCTACTTTGTTTACAATCCTGTTTTTCATGTGATTTCACCCATTCAGCAATAGAGCAGCAGTGAATATTAGCTACACACAACACTGCTCCATCAGGCACCTCAACCTATGCCTTACCTTACCTATGTCTTAAGTGAATGGTATTGCAGATCTCAAGACAAGCAACTAGGACAATGGCCCTGTCCATGTACTCAGCACTGGTAAGGCCATACCTTAAACCCTGGAGGTTTTTAAGGTCAGGCTGGATGTGGCTCTGAGCAACCTGATCTAGTGCAAGGGCCACGGCATGGGGGTTGGAACTAGATGATTCTCGAGGTCCCTTGCAGCCCTGACAATTCTATGATTCTATGATGAAATATTGTGTTCAGTTTTGGGCCACTCACTACAAGAAGGGCACTACAAGAGCTGCTTTGGGCCACTCACTACAAGAAGGGCACTACAAGAGCTGCTGGAGTAGGTCCAGAGAAGGGCAATGAAGCTGGAGAGGGGTCTAGACAACAAGTGTCGTGAAGAGCATCTGAGGGAACTGAGATTGATTAGTCTGGACAAGGAGAGGCCCAGTGGAGCCTTTCCTGCTCTCTACACCTCCCTAAAAAGAGATTGGAGAGAGATGGGGGTTGGTCTCCTTTCCCAAGGAACAAGTGATAGGGTAAGAGGAAATGGCCTTAAGTTATTCTAGGGGAGGTTTAGGTTGAGCACTAGAAGCAATGACTCCTCCAAAAGGGTTGCCAGGCCCTGGCACAGGCTGTCCAGGGGAGTGGTGGAGCCACCATGCCATGGCACTTTAAAAGCCATGCAGAGATGGTGCTGAGGGACATGGTTTAAAGGTGAGCTGGCAGTGGTGGACTAATGGTCGGACTCAATGATGTGAAAAGTCTCTTCCAATCAAAATGATTCTTTGACTCTATTCCTTACGTAAATTCTGATGCACTGGAAGCCAGCAGATAAAAAATGCAGCCAAACACCTTGATAAACTGAACTATTGCAAGTAGTAACTTGGTTTGGAGGTTGGAGGTGCAAAGAGACTGCAAATAAGTCTGCCTTAAGTCTGGCATCATGTCTTTGAAGTGCTGGCCCTGCTCTAGAGGGGCAGGAGCTGGCTAGGGCCACCATAGAGATGATTCCTGCTGCAGGCAAGGAAACACTGATCCATACTGGATTGCTGCTGTGAGTCAGCACTTTTCCAGGATCAATATCCCTGGATATAACCCTCATGCTCATTCAGCACTTTAGAAGCAAAGAAGAGTGACATATATATGGGGCAAAATTTTCTCTGCCTAATATAATACTATGGATGACCACAAGATCATCTGCTTGAGTAAGGCAAAACCTTAACAACCTCTATCAATAGCAATATTAAGCATTAAAACTGCAGCAGCACACAAAAGCCATTTTTATGTCCTCAAGTGCATTGAAAAACAACAGTAAATAACTCTTTCAGAGAGGTTAGAAACACACATCCTAGGACTAGAGCACTGCAAGGACTAATTACAAAGCGAGCTCAACTCTATTTAAAATATCAGTCCTCAGAGTTAACAGCCCACAAACCAAATCATGCCCCTGGCCAAGCAACTTAACTGCAGTGGGAGCACTCCACAGGCTTTTTATGGCAAAGAGTTAGCTCCACAGAAAGACAAATTCAAGTCATTGTCACTGATGCTGAGCCAAAAAAACTTTCTGGCTTTAGCATTCTTCTCTGCAAGGTCAGAGGTGACCGCAGGACTTTTATTATTGCTCATAGATCATTTCATTCGAGTCATACATGAATACAATCCAAGGAGCTAATTAAAGACATAAACCTTCCCCTGAACTGGATTAAGGGTTGTCTTTTTTTTTTTT
>VWZE01006814.1:41816-189872 GCA_013396675.1 Eubucco bourcierii | reverse complement strand
TTTTTTTTTTTTTTTTACAGCTTGGAGTTACATATTTTCACAAGACAATGCAGGATGAAAAAGGGAAACAAAGAAATACATGTTTTACCAAAAGCCAATAAAAGGGAGACAGATTAGCTTTCAATCACACAGAAACAGGTCAAAGAAGTAAATCTAACTTTGCAGAGCTATAAAGAAAAGATCCATCTTTGTCTCCCCAGTTTAAATAAAAGTTTGACAAGAAAGTTAATAATATGAAAGAGAAAAGAGGATTTATAAAAATCTTGCTGCAGAAGTAAATAATTGAAACAAGCCACAGACCTCAGAAATTATTGTAGCTTCACTTCAGCATGGAAAAAAAAAAAAAAAACCAACAACAAAAAACAAACCAAACCCTGCTGAATTTAGCACAGTCTGCAGAATGCCACCAAATGCCAACACTTCAGAATGCCAGCTTGCATAAAATGAAGCAATTTTGGAAGATTCACTGTTACAAAAATTATAGAAACATAGAATCAGTCAGGGTTGAAAGGGACCACAAAGATCATCCAGTTCCAAACTCCCTGCCATGCCCAGGGACACCTCACACTAGATCAGGCTGGCCACAGTCTCAGCCAGCCTGGCCTTAAACACCTCCAGGGATGAGGCTTCCACCACCTCCCTGCACAACCTCTGCCAGGCTCTCACCACCCTCATGTTGAACTTCTTCCTAACATCCAGGCTGATTCTACCCATTTCTAGCTTTGTTCCATTCCCCCCAGTCCTGTCACTCCCTGACAGCCTAAAAAGTCCTTCCTCAGTTTTCTTGTAGCCCCCTTAAGATACTGCAAGGTCACAATAAGGTCACCAACGTCTCTTCTCCGGACTGAACAGCCCCAACTGCCTCCGTCTCTCCTCACAGCAGAGCAGTTCCAGCCCTGTGATCATCCTCGTGGCCCATCTTTGGACATCTCCAACGCATCCATATTCTTCTTGTAACAGTGGCTCCAGAATTGGATGTGTGGTCTCACCAGTGCAGAGTAGAGAAGGAGGATCCTTTCCCTCACCCTGCTACCCACACTGCTCTTGATGCAGACCAAATTAGCCAAAATACTGCCAACATCAGCACCTTCCTGCCCATGAACACACTCAAAGCAAGGGGGATAAACATGGGACTCTGAGCCCAACGTCTCCCAAAAAAAAGTCTTCCTTGGCTGCTTTGGAGTGTGCCAACAGGAACAGGCTGCCCAGGGAGGTTGTGGAGCCTCCCTCTCCGGAGATATTTGAGTCCTGTCTGGATGTGCTCCTGTGTGATCTGATCTAGGTGATCCTGCTCTGGCAGGGGGGTTGGACTGGATGAGCTGTCGAGGTCCCTTGCAGCTGCTAACCTGTGATTCTGTGAAACTGCAACACCCACTTTTGTAACCCTTCTAATTAAACCACAACCTACCTCCTTCACAGGCAGGCCCACCACAGAAGGGGTTTGCCAGTAAAGATCAAGCCACACTCAGAAGTAAAAAGCTTTTCTAGGAGAAGTCCTAGCACACAATCTAAGGAACAAGGTTCCTGAGAAAATATCCATGGTTTTGTTAACAAAGGTTATTTCCTCCAGCAATAACTCAGAGGGTCATTCCCTTCTGCAGCTGCAGTGCAGAAAGACTTCTCTCTCTCTCTCTTACAGAAGTAATTTCCACAAAAACTTTCCAAAATTTTTTTCACCTTAAGCCCAGACTATTCAACACTTTTTTCCAATTTAAAAAAAATAAATAATAAAGTAAAAAAATATATATATATCAAATAATTAAAATTCCACTCCAGGAGCTCACATAGTCTACCTCTCTCATGCACTCAGGAGTTAAATGTTCCTAGAACAAGGCAACCCTGTTCCTAGAACAAATTATTCTCCTTGGAGAGCCTGTGATGGCTTTGAAGCTGGGCAAGCAACCTACTCCTTGGCACCAGCTGGACAGGTTTTAGCTAGCAAATTTGTTGCTAATTCAGTAGTTCAAGACATCAGCAAGAGCTTCCTATTTCTTGCTTTCCCTCGGGCACATCACAATCTTTTCTGCTCTCCTGCTAAAGGTCTGGAGTTCGCCCACAGCAGGCATGTGGTGAGGCTTACTAGGCAAGGGGCAGAGGTTTTGTGGAGCCTTCTGGACTGGTTTTAAGGGATCAGATGATCTCCTTTAATCCTAAATGTTTACCTACATTTCATCATTGCCACTTCTATCTTTGTACACCCCTAATATTCTAGGGGCCAAAGAACATATGCATTCCTCAGCTGTGAGTGACTAGTAAATCACTCCAGCTTCTGCTCTTGCAGCTCTATTCTCCCACCTTGATTAACTGAGTCTTATTTCCTCAAAGCTGCTTACTCCAATATCTGATTCCCCAGAACTCTAAATTGTTGCTCAGAAATGAGTGCAGATTATTTGGCCTGTCTACTTATCAGCTTTGGAATGCTAATCTAAAGTGATGACTACCTCACTTCTCTATGTTTTCTCTTAGCCAACATTGTAATTTCAAATATTATCTGATTATATTCCTCCCCTGATGAGTTCAAAAGGAAAAAAAAAAAAAGGGCAGTAACTAAGATGCATGATTTAATTGCAGGAGGAAAAATAAAAAGGTTCTGCAGAAATTTCACATGGCAAAATCAGCAACAAATGTCATTTGCCATGAAATAAGTTGTTGTGTCGTAGAGTGTGCAAATGAAAATGAGTAAGAACTCTACAAGGCAGTGTTTGCAGACTGGCTGTGAGATCTGAAACTCATTATAAAAGGTAGAAAGACACACAAAACCCAGCAATCATGACTGAAACACTGGGGATTCACAGGAGAGACAACAGGTAGGGAAAGCCCAGTTTGAAAAGGTCAAAGGCTGAAGCTATTTGGGCCCAAATTACTGGGAAATAAAACCACTAAAACTGAATGTTGTTAAACTTCTGAACCCAAATTTCATTTTTAAAGACACACTAACACTTAGCATTGGGTTTAATTTTATCCAGGACTTCTGTTACTTGGAAGAACAATCTCCTAAACAGAGGAAATAATAGTTGAGTAATGGGATTTGCTTACTTGATAGCAAACGTACTCCACACACTGCTACTGAATCAGAAGCAGGTGATGGATGCTATTGATGACACTTGAGAAAGATATTCTAGACCAAACTGACTGAAGAGAGCAACAGGAGTGCAAGGAGGCTAATCAGAGATTTGCAAAGCATGACATGAAGGAAGATTAGAAATATTAAGTGTTGGGTACCCTAAAGAGAAGGTGACTCGTGGGGGGGGATCTCAAAGTCTTCACCTACACTGAGTAGAATATAATCTTTTTTCCACACCTGTGACAGATCAGACACATTACTCAGTTTTCTTGACTAATTACAAGAAGATTCAGGGTAAACTTAAAAACCCTTCGTAATGGCAAGGACAAGGAGACAGAATATATTAGCTGAGCTTCTCTCTTCCATTGGAGATCCTTCAGAACACATTGAATAAATATCTGTCAGGATTAATATATAGTTGATCCTGCCTTGGGGCTGATGGATGAGCTACATGACCTCTTTAACACCCTTCCAGATTATCTTACCATGATTCTGTTATGCAGCTGCTCACAAAACCAGGGGCTGGATTTGATAACTTAAAAGGCTGTTTCTGACATTCTTTAGGAACTCATGACTGGCAGCAGATAAATCTCATTTTCAGGTACCACAGGGCTAAAACTTCTTCTGCTGTTGCAATCACTATCTTTAAGTAGCTGGGAACACACACAGGAGTTGGGGTAATTTCCATTCTTCAGTTTGGAAGCCAGTTCTGAAGGTGGTAGATTAGGGGCACTGCAATTGTGTGTTAAGGAGCATTTCAGCCAAGTTTTACCTGTTGAAAGCACCCTTGAAATGCAGAGATCTTTAAATCTTTAAAGTTGTTCACTTGAAAGACTTTTTTATTTTGCAGAAGTGATAAAGGTTTAACTAACATAGCTTGATACCCAGCCTGGGAGATACCTGAGAAACAAATAAAGAGTTCAAACATCATTTTGGAGAATTTAAAATGCAAGAACTCTTCCAAGTCATTCACTGGCAAGGCTCCCAAATCATTCCTGCTTAATATAGAGTCATATCTTGAGTTGGAAGGAACCCATAAGGATCAATTAGCATACTAGCTGAGTGAGTTAGTTCCCACTTTTAATGCAGTCAGGAAGGCTCCAACGAAGCAGATTACTGAAAAATGGAATCTTTGGCCTTTCTGAGATCCAGTTCATAGCAATAAGATTTAATATGTTTTAAATAAAGATTATCTGCACTTGTAGGAGTCATTTGGCAGAAGGAAGTATTTTAGAAGATGCTGGCAATGACTCTAAAGAATCTGTCCTCCTAATGATTCTTCTCCTGTGTCCACACTCACCACCTGTGCTTCTAACATCTGCAATCTGAACTCTCTTCATAAATCTTTCAGACACTGGGAAGAGATGGGATTTAGAGTTGCCTGAATCAATGACCTCCAACTCTTACTATATTCCATTTTGGACATCCTTAAGATGTTGAGTTTTGTTTGTTAATTAGGGCTAAAATTGATTTACCTTACAACATTGTATGGCAGCACTTAAGGTAGAGACAAATCAAAGCAGTCCTCCTCACCAGGGTATACACAGTAGCATATGAGATTTCTACATCTTATGCAGTGACCTCTCCACCACCTCTGCCATCAAGTGAAAAAATAAAACAGAACTGAACTGTCTGTTGGCTTTCAAAGTAATGACTAGAGTCCAGAAGGTAAGAAGCTGCCTGTATCATGTCCCACACACTCCCACTACAGGTTAGGACTAGGTCCTGTCTCTGAGCCCGTGAGCTGAGATCCTTTTGCTTGGCACTGCTCAGCTCCTCTGTGAACCTGTTTATGACACAATCTGTTTGGATCACACAGTCCATTCATCCAGATCCCATGCAAATCAAGTCAAAGCCTCAGCTTTCATTAAAGCAATCCTTGTTTGTGTGGCAAGAGGAGTATTTTGACCTCATCACAGCCCAAGCATTGAATCCCTAAAGCCACTCGGCCACGAATGACACCTGGTGTTGCTCCCCTGTTTACAGCTAACTCCTGAAGCACAATTCTGAGCATCAGAGTTCACTATGGTTGCTACTCCTTGAATCAAGTAATAAACAGAGAGTGGGGATCCCTTGTGCCCTGGGAGGTCTTGGGCATACCTCTCCAGAAAAAGAGGCCAAGAGATGCAAACAGATCAGGCAGCTATGGAACAGCAACGAGAGACCACGGTGCAGCAGAAACAGGCAAACAAATAGAACCTTTCCACCACCTCTGGGAAAGGCTTTTCTAAAAATATAAGGAAACTTCTGAATTGAAAGAGTATTTCCAGCGGAAAACAAAACTGAAGGCTTTTCCCTTCCCTTCCCTGCAAAAGGCAGACTTATCAAAAAGCAAACCCACAAGAACCTCAACCACAACAAAATCAAACCCACACACACATAAGAAAACAAACAACAGTTTCTGTTTGTTGGAGGTGCTTACATGAGGACTCCACATCTATGTCATTTCCTCTCCCCATGTTAACAGTCTGTGTTGGTGAGGAATAACTGCCACAAATGAATTAAAAAACCCAACAATCTGTGTTTTCAAAATCATTTGGTCGTAGCACCAACGATTTTTCTCTCCTCCCCCGGCACAGGTAAGTTTTACAAGACAAGATGCCATCAACTTTTACAGGAATCTGTTGCAGTGACAATGGCAAAGTTCATGCTAAAAGCTCAGTTCTTACCTCATTAGGAGAAATTGCACAATGAAAACCATTGGGCAGTGCTGTACAGTGACAGTGAGAGCAGAAGGGGGAAAAAATCCTTTCCTAAATCCTACTTTTACACTTTATTTTACCCTGCACTCCTCAATAGAAAGAAACATTCACATAAGCTACCTTCCAGAGCTTCTTGTTGACTAACAGCTGGTTGAGGATGAAGCAATGCTGGGAGCAGCTTTACAACTTCACCTTAGTGCTGCAGGTTTCATCTTAGTTACAAATCCCTTGCATACAGGGAACAAAAGAGGTTTTTACCTCCACTAGGTCATTTAGCTCACTAAGCTACTGAACTGTATTTTCCATCCTCTCTCTCCAAGAGAGGAAGGAAGTCATGAAAAGTCAACATATTAAACCACCCAACTGCTTTTAGAAGCAAAAGACAAACTCATACATCCAAAGTTTTGTTCTAGCTGGGATTTTTAGACTACCACAGAGCTGTATTATGCAGCTCATGAACTGAAATGGTGCTTTTGAAGCCTCTCTAGCTTTTCAGTTAAATATGCATTGATTTTTTTTTTTATTTATTTTTTAAAGAGATGCATTATTAATTAGGCAACAGAACAGAGCAGCTTCCCTGGAATTATTCCAGTCTGTGACTGAAAAACATATGCAGGATGCCATCCAGAATAAAACCCCTTAGTAACTCACAAGGAAGATTTCACACAGCAAGCTCAGTTGCTAGCCTTTCAAAAAAGAACATTAGGACACAACCTTTTCTCTTTCCAGTTTATGCTGGAAGAGTAGAGTAACTCAGGGGCCAGGTTAGGATAGGTGACTCTCAGTCCCTGCAGGTTAAAAGTGGCACAAGGACTATTTGGGGGATTGTTGAGGTAAATTCTACCCTTTTCTCTTCTCATATCCAAACCCAAATTCCCCTTGACAGACTCACAGCCTGCAGGGAAGATGCCAGAAGAACTAACAAGTCCCATGCAACATTGCCATGCTTCTTCAACAACAGAGTAACCTTACTACTTGAAATACTAAATCCACAGCCTGATTTGAGATGCTGGACAAAGAACAACTGTATGAAGAGAAAAGTCAGTCCAAGCCCCTCCAAAGACCAAATGAGTCCACACAAAGTGCCCAAACTTAGAATGGCACAGGTCAGGTCATCCCTTTGCCATTTCTTTTTAGAGGTGAGCTCTTAAACCTTCTCTACTGGTATTTCACAGGGATTTTTACCACCCTGTCAACTCATCACATCAGATGCCTGTGCTGCAGAGCAGGATGTGCTCCAGATAAATCTTTCCATGTGCAAATCTCAAATTTGTGTTTCCAGCTGACTGGTCCACACAGAATCCAGACTCACAGATGTGCTCCACAAATGCACTCGGGTGTCACATCTCTTTTTTGACAGGTGTTGGAAGTAATTCAATAAAATTGCCTTAATGTAACTTTAAAGCATGAGAACTCCAGACTAAATTTTAAAAAATAGTCCAGAGGGAAGCACAGAGAAGCTGACACAGCTCTTATACTGGGCTGGTCATTTTGCCTCTCTCCTCTTCCTTTTTCCTTCCCCCTTCCAGAGGGACTTGAGCATTAGGCTGAGTGTTGAACTGTCGGTTCAGATTTTCAGCCTAAGAGATGAATTTCCCTTATGACTCGAGTCATGCCCCTACGAACCTCTTGCAATTGTGTATGTGTAGTTAATCATATGCAGCTACAGTGAATCTGATTGTTAAAGGCTGAGTAAATATAACTACACCCTCGTTATCTTGTTTAAAGGTAGAAAGATTAATTTGAGTTCTGACTGGAAACAGTGATTCAATGAATGCGCCTGAAATGTAGCAGTTTTCAATTACACGAAGAAATTGGTCTTTTGAATTTCCACATTATGCAAGGCAAGGCAGATTCACTTTAATCTACACGCGGGGATGTATTTGCCATCTTCACAGCCCTGCGTGTCAGTGGGGAAGAGCTGAGGCAAGTGACAAACACCTACTGTAGGCGTCTGGTGCCCTCCAGGGGCCAGCCCGGGTACAGCTTCAGGCAGGACACCGAAATTTTTCAGCAATCGAGCAAATAGAGTAAATATTGCATTTTATTACCCTGCTTTAAAAGAGTGCGAGTGCATCATTCATGCTGCTCTCAACAGAGCCTTTCTCTCTGAGGTCCCACATGCTTGATCAAGGAGGATCAGTGCAAGGGAGGTGTGCATTTCAGTTTGGCAACTTAGAGAATCATAGAATGGGAAGGTTGGAAGGGACCTCAAAGATCTACTTCCAACCCTCTGCCATAGGCAGGGACACCTCCCTGTACAGGTGTACAGGTCACTCAAGGCCTCATCCAACCTGGTCTTGAACACCTCCAGGGAGGGAGCAGCCACAACCTCCCTGGGCAACCTGTGCCAGTGTCTCACCACCCTCACTCCAAACAACTTCCTCCTGACATCCAGTTTCAATCTCCCCTCTGCCAGTTCAAACCCATTGCCCCTTGTCCTGTCATTGCAAGACCTTGTCAATAATCCCTCCCCAGCCTTCCTGTAGCCCCCTTCAGATACTGGAAGGCTACTATAAGGTCTCCTGGAAGCCTTCTCTTCTCCAAGCTGCAGAGCCCCAACTCTCTCAGCCTGTCCTCACAGCAGAGCTGCTGCAGCCCTCTGAGCATCCNGGCTCATGTTGAGCTTTTCATCAACCCAGACTCCAAGGTCCCTTTCCTCAGGGCTACTCTCAGCCATTCACCACCCAGCCTGGATTTGTGCTTGGGATTGTGCCTGCCCACATGTAGGACTTTACACTTGGCCTTGTTGAACACAACTAAACTCAACCTCATAATTTCCATTCATGTCATCAGTTGCTTCTTATGTCCATTTTTGTCTGCTAACATATTTGGAGATCACGAGACTTCAAGAGCTAAAAGCTGCTGAAGGATGTTCTGTGCTGCCAGCTGCACAAGTCAGCTTCTGACCAGAACTGCTGAAAGAGTCAGCTGCTCCCTCCCACTTGCCCTGCAAAAGCTCTTTGGTCATGTCAGGAACTGAGAGAATCCAAAAAAATCCCCAACATAATTATTATCAGATATTTGTTCCAAGCCTTCTTTCATCTGCAAGTTTGAAGTGGAAATTAAGTCTGGGGAGTTACTGCAGATCATCTTTATGCAGTTACGGCTTATGATGAACTACCCCACTCCAGCAGCACTCCCCAAGCTATGGCACGACAAGTCTAAATGGAAGACCTGTAGCAGCAATGACATAACATCAATTCCCAGTCTTTAACATGCCCACCAGCTAGAACACTTCTGGTTTGCTGCTGTATTTGACTGCAGAGCTCATGGATGAAGAATTACTTCAGAAATGAGAATGGCAGGTAATTAGCAACACATGCTGTCTTCCATTACTTTGTTTTGTTCTCCTAAAATCATTTCCCATCCGTGCTCCTTCCCACTGTTTTCAAGGTTTACTTGTAGCCAGCTTCAAACTCGAAAAGCAGCTTGACTTTTGGCAGCTCTGCTGTGTTGTTTTTGCAACCTGACATGTGAGCCTAGTCCCAAACAGCTGCAAACTGGACAGAGAACAGTCAGAACTCTGACTAGCTTCACTGAGCTGTGCACAAGTTCACTTTTAGCAGAGATAAAACTTTGTGCCTCCCAGATAGATTGCATGACATCAACCTCTTATTAAGAGGGAAACATCAGTTGATATACAAACTGATACAGCAAATCATCACTGGCCCATGGCGGAACCTTAGACCTACTGCTGCTTGTGGCGCTTCTGGTGAAGGCAGCAAAAGCTAAAACAATACCTCACTGATCCTGCCTCAGCAGAGCTGTTTTCCACAGAATCACAGAAACACACAGGTTGGCAAAGCCCTTCAAGATCACCAAGTCCAACCTAGAACCCTACTCTACAAGATTCACCTTAAACTGTATCTCTAAGCACCACATCTAAACAACCTTTAAACACATCCAGGGTTGGTGACTCCCTGGGCAGCTCATTCCAGTGTCTGAGCACTCTCTCCATGAAAAACTTTTTCCTAATGTCCAATCTAAACCTCCCCAGTCTCAGCTTGAGGCCATTCCCCCTTGTTCTGTCTCCACTTACCTGTGAGAAGAGCCCCACAGCCGCCTCTCCAGAAGGTCCCTTCAGGTAACACATTTAGCCAAGACTGATTATGGTGGGAATTCTGCAAGAACAATCTCTGTTCATGCCTTCCACTTGCTGAAGCATGAAAGAAACCTACGTGTCTTTATTTTGACGACCCACAGGTTTGCCAGCACTGGGCATTCATTGCTCAGAACTGCATCCTCTCCCCAGGACCTGCAGGTGGCATGGTCCTCTTGCATATATCTAATCTATGCTCTATAATCATGTTGGGGGGTGGAGGGGGAGGAGGGGGAAAGGAAAGAAAAGGGAGGGGGGAAGGCAAAACTTTCTAGATGAAAAGAGGTTTCCAAGATTATGTACTGATGTATGATTTATTTTGTTCAAACCCATCAATTTAAACAATTGCTTTATTTGCCAGAGGCTGTGCTGGATTAGATTTAGAGAACACTGACAAGGAAAGATGAATGCTGGAGAACACAAAATGAGTTAAAGGAGACTGACAATGAAATACACACCCAGCACTGCCCTCAGAACTGCAGACTATGAAGACTCATGAAAAGCACGACTCATATTGATCATAGCAGCAGCAAACATCTCCAAATAATGAAGCAATCCCCATCTTTAAAGTTCAGGCTGTATTTTTAGCTGGGCATCATCTCACAGCAAAGGTTTTGCTGAGTGACTAATCTTTTAAACTCCTAACAAGGTATTTTACCCTCACCGCCAAGTCATCAAGTGGTGGAGATGTAGAGCTGCTCGTGTGCCACCCTTCCAGGTAGAAGAAGCTGAAAATCAGTATTTCAGGTGGCTTAAAATGTGTGTGTTCAGCTTGAAACACCTTTCAAAAGGATGTATTCATCTTGATGAAGTAGGAACTTGTGTTGTGTCTTTGTGCAGGCACCAGCCACTTCAGAACACTCAGCCCAACGTGCCATTCAGCCCAGCTATGGACCTTCTTCACATGAAGCCATCCAAGTTGCCCTTAAATTCATCCACATTGACATAGAATCACAGAATCACAGAATGACTTAGGTTGGAAATCATCTTAAAGACCATCTATCCCAACCTCCCCACCATGGTCAGGGATGCCTCTTAACTAGACTTGGCATCTAGTAGACCTCCACTGGGTGTCTTTTAAGTTGACTGCACTGTACATACATAAATACAGAATAAATCAGAAAGGAAAACATCTCTTAATAACAGCCTTGAAATCTACAGCTCCACTATGATGGATTTCCACTGGCTATTAAATTCATGAGTAGTTTTTTCAAGGCACAATACAAGCTCTAGAACTTACACATCCAGTGGTAGATTTTTTTTTTAATTATTTAATTTTTTTTTCCTGGTGGCAAACTACACAGCTCTGCTCACAGGAATTATCAGAGACCTTGCTCCAGTGCACTTCTCTTGAGACAGAGACTACTCCATAGGTTTCCTCACAAATGCATTACATGGCTCCTGGGAAGACCCTCCCATGTTAATTCTTACAGGCTCATGACAAAGATCTCCAAAGTGATCCAACCAGGAGAAAATAAATAAATAAATCGATTTGTGGTTTGTTTATTTTTTTTCAGATCAGGTCTTCCAACTTCCAACTGCAGGGACACCTCAGTCAGTAAAGCTAACAGGGACAGACAAAGGGATGGTGCAGAGGCAAGACCACTGACCCCAACCCCCATGGAGTGATTAGCCTTAGACTCCTCAGTGATCACAGCATCCTCTTTCCCAGCCCTACAGCCACTATCAGATATAGGATCGCAGTCTTTACATTGAAGCTATCAGGACACTGATTCCAGCAAGAAAATATGCACTGATATATTTACATTTGGGTCAGCTGCCAAACTGCCTCAGAATGGGGAAGAAATGCTGAGGCCTAACCACTGAAATTAATGGTTGTGATATCCTGGCCACAGAACTGAGCGATTCAGGACATGTGACAACACTTGAGTAATCAAAACTGCTTTTGAAAATAAAACTACAGCTAATCAGGGTGGTCTTGTTTCCCTTAACTGCATTAAAGAGTCATTACCTCCAAATTCATTACATCAACACAGTGCTTCTTAAAGGCATAGATCTAGGCAATGCTGCAGGGTTCTGCAGATGCTGATTCTCCATCCTCCAGTCTCTTCCATAACGGCCAAGTTCTTTCATTCAACAGCTAGAAACCTTAAGCTTTTAATTTCTCTGTTCAAAACTTCTTGCTACCCTTTACTGGCACAGAGTCTTGCTGAGCTTGGGAAGGAAATCAGACTGCTCATATGTATCAGCATATTTTCTCCCCTGAGCCTAAATTTAAAGCAGACAACATGTTTCAGAACTATTAATTTACATGAGATACTTTAAGTACAGCATAGGAGTGTCCCAGAGTTTTCCTTCTCATGGTTCTAGCTTCATTAATCAACTCTGCCTTGCCAAAATATATTATAGGAAGATGTCTGCAGCCACTGTGGTCTAAAGTATAATCATACCTCAGAGATTAATATTTACAAGCCAATGTCTCCTCTAACAGGGACACAAGAAACCAAACTGCCTGGCAGTCACACAATGCTGTAGTTAACTCCTCCTGCACTGGAACAGGAGAAAGCAAGAGCAGAGCACACACAGACTGGAAAGAATTAACATCTTGGAGAGCAAGGGAAACAGCAGGGAAGGAAAAAAGGTGGGAAAAGTGTGGAGGAAAGGCCATGACTTGCACAGAAGCTATCAGGGAGCCATTTTAGCTGAAGTGCTCATGAATTACCTGGCATAGGTTAGCACTAAAGGAAAAGAAATGCTCCTTTTCACCTTACCAAGCTTTCAATAACTTCCTACAACATTACACATCATGCTCTTGAAAGACTGCAGTCAAACAGCAAAATCCTGCTGTGGCAGCACAGTGCACATCCCTCCCCACTGCTCTAGACAAGATGGCTCCTGCACTGAAGAGCTGGATGACAAAAGCTGGCTGTCACAGAGCCACGGGGAAGAAAAAACAGAATAACAGCAATAATGCTGAGAAGCTCTGAAGCTCAGCAATATCCCAGCCAGAGCAACACAGTTGTCACTGCTCTGTTCTCACAGAGCAGAGCACCTGTAACAGTGTGTCACAGTAAGCCAGAAAGCCTCTCCCAAACCTCACTCTTCTCCAGAGTTCTACAGCGTTTCACCAATGTCCAGCTGCCCACATCTGGGATGACATCAACACCAGGCACTACCCTCTCCCTGCAGGGCTCCTGCCTGTGGTACACCTGAACTTTCATCATCTTGACAATCCTCAACTCACTGATTAGGCTGATAACAGGCACCACTGTCTTCTCATTAGCTGTAACAGAGCATAGCTAACAGCAAAAGTCTCGTGGTTTTTCAATTTGAAAAGGTTTCTTGGTACTTTATTTCCTCCTTGTTTACACCTCCTATGTTTACACCAATGCTGACCACCAGAAACGGCAGTGGAGTGTTGCTTCTGCTACAGCAGCAGCAGCCCAGCTTCATATTCAATCAAGGGACAGAGTAGCTTGTGTGGTCATGCTAAGGCACACAGAAATTGCTAAATGCAGCCAAATACATCTTCAGATCTGGATAGATGACTCTGGTTTCAAACACTAACACAATCTAAGCTGTGCATGCTGCAGCTCTTCTTGCTTCTCAGCCAAGAAGCAGTTTTTGTACTGTTTTTTCCTTCTTTGCAACAGCCCAATCCAAGAAACATCAGCAAACCAAAGAATAACTTTTCCTGCACTGATGGATACCCTCTCTCTCTAGATTTTCAGAGGTGGTTCCTCAGCTTTCTCCCAAGTAAGACACACACAGTGTCATTAACAGCTCTGATGTCGTCCAAGAAAGCCATTCAAGCATATAGAATCATAGAATCATAGAATGGTAAGGTTGGAAGGGACCTCAAAGATCTAAGTAATCCTTCCCCAGCCTTCCTGTAGGCCCCCTTCAGATACTGGAAGGCTACTATCAGGTCCCCTCGAAGCCTTCTCTTCTCCAGGCTGAAGAGCCCCAACTCTCTCAGCCTGTCCTCATAGGAGAGCTGCTCCAGCCCTCTGATCATCTTTGTGGCCCTCCTCTGGACCCGCTCCAACACTTCCATGTTCTTCCTGTGCTGAGGGTTCCAGAACTGCACACAGTACTCCAGGTGGGGTCTGACGAGAGCAGAGTAAAGGGGCAGAATCACCTCCCTTGCCCTGCTGGCCACGCTGCTCTTGATGCAGCCTAGGACTCGGTTGGCTGCATGTTGGATATAGTCCTTGCACCAGCCTAGCAGCATTTTCTCCAACCTTCATCAGCTCAGTGATAACCTTTATGCACTCAAGCTTTACAAAAAAAACTAAGGCTCAACTCCATGCTTCTATCATTCTCCCATACTCTTCTACAGAAGATACCCCAGTTAAATACTTGCACTTCCATAAACCCTTTGGTCCTAAACCCAGACATTGCCTCCAAGAAGCAAATAATTTATGAATTCTGCTCCCCCCCCAACAGGCCACAGTTCCAAGTTCATCTTACACTGGCTGTAACAACAGACAATATAGCCAAATACTACTCCTTGCAAACACAAGTGCAGCCCCACGGACCAAGAAACAATCCATTTCTTTTGTCAATTACAATAACATTGATCAAAACTCTCCTTGAGGAGCGAGAGCTCCCAGAACCCTCTGGTTCCAGGCCTACCATGCAGAGGGGTTACTGATCCTTCCCTTAGCAGAGTTTTCTGCAGCCATGCAGGAAACACAGGGCAAGGATGCCCTCCTACGAGGACAGGCTAAAAGAGTTGGGGATCTTCAGCCTACAGAAGAGCAGACTTGGAAGAGACCTTGGAGTGGCCTTCCAGTATCTGAGGGGGGCTACAGGAGGGCTGGGGAGGGACTATTGACAAGGTCTTGTAATGACAGGAGGAGGAAGAATCAGTTTAAACTGGTAGAGGGGAGATTTAAACTGGATGTTAGGAAGAAGTTCATTACAGTGAGAGTAGTGAGACACTGGCACAGGTTGCTCAGGGAGGTTGTGGAGCACAGAATCACAGAATGTGATCGAAGATCGAAGACCACATTCTGTGATTCTGTGCTACACAACCTCCCTGGAGGTGTTCAGGGTCAGGCTGGATGAGGCCTTGTGTGACCTTGTGTTAAAGTGGGAGGTGTCCCTGTCTCTGATGAGGGGTTGGAACTAGGTGACCTTTGAGGTCCCTTCCATTCTAAACCATTCTATGACTCTATGATTCTATGATAAACTGGGAGAAGAGGAGACACAGCAGGAGAAGAGACAAACCTTCAGAGTTGATGTGAAGTATTTCTCTTACATGGAATCAGGCACAGCTGGGGGGAAAGGGTTTTGGCTGTTCTGAGGCACTCTGACAGCTCAGAACTTTTGATTCTGTGGCAAATCTTAACATTTTGAGATTTTCCCTAACTTAGAATCAGTTGCTGAAATATCACATTCATAACATATTCAACTGCTTAGGGTTTTAAGCACTCTTTTTCTTTGCACCAGGACAAATGTACTTGAACAGAGTCAAGGACAAGGTTTATGAAGTCTACCCCTTGCAGGTTTGCCTACAGAAATTCACATGTTCACTTGGATTTGCCAAGTGCTGCTGATGTCATCCCAGCAGTACAACAAGATGCTCATCCTGACTCAAATTCAACAGCACGGCTCAACTTCTGCAGGAAAAACTGCAAACCCCCATTCTGCCTCATGCTACAGCACTCTCCCATTCTTCTTGCTCCCATCCAGCATTCCCATTTTCAGTTGCTGCAGGATCAGTTATTTCTAAGAATCAGGCTGGAATCTTGCCACACTCCACCTCCCTTACAGGACAGAAGGCATCTAATGAATATTATTTATTCCCTTTTAATCAATGTTCTTTAAATCCTTCCAGGTTTCCTTCAGTAAGTGGGAGGCTACGATACATATAGAATAAAATAAGATAAGAATCTGCTAGAATCAGACTTTTTTTAGTGGTGCTAGTTTAGAACAAAAATGTTTAAGGCATACAATGTAATTGACATCAGATGGAAATTGTGCTGACTTTAAAGAAAACCACACTAAAGTGGTACTGAATCCCTGCCTTACTTTTCCTGATCTGCTTTTCAGTCACCTAGAGACACTTCATTGGTGAGATACACAGGCACAGTAATGCTGTGTACAGTATTAACTATTAAAACTATCTCATTTGCAGACCATGCCAGCACGAGCAGGGGCAGCTCTTATGTGAAGGTAGCACTGAATCAAGTCCTTAAGAAAACACTTTTTTATAGAATGATAGAATCATAGAATCATAGAACGGTAAGGTTGGAAGGGACCTCAAAGATCATCTACTTCCAGCCCCTGCCATAGGCAGGGACATCTCCCACTAGTACAGGTCACTCAAAGCCTCGTCCAACCTGGCCTTGAACACTTCCAGGGAGGAGGCAGCCACAACCTCCCTGGGCAACCTGTGCCAGTGTCTCACCACCCACTCCAAACAACTTCCTCCTAACATCCAATTTAAATCTCCCCTCTGCCAGTTCAAACCCATTGCCCCTTGTTCTGTCCCTACACAACCTTGGCAACAGTCCCTCTCCAGCCTTCCTGTAGAGGCCCCCTTCAGATACTGGAAGGCTACCAGAAGATCTCCTGGAAGCCTTTTCTTCTCCAGGTTGCAGAGCCCCAACTCTCTCAGCCTGTCCTCATAGCAGAGCTGCTGCAGCCCTCTGGGCATCTTTGTGGCCTCCTCTGGACCCACTCCAACACTTCCATGTCCTTCCTGTGCTGGGGGCTCCAGAACTGCACACAGGACTCCAGATGGGGTCTGACAAGAGCAGAGCAAAGGGGCAGAATCCCTTCGCTTGCCCTGCTGCCCACACTGCTCTTGATGCAGCCCAAGACTCAATTGCTGTCTGGGCTGTGCACTCACACTGCAGGCTCATGTTGAGCTTTTCATCACCCCAGACCCCCAGGTCCTTTTCCTCAGGGCTGCTCTCCAGCCATTATGCAGAGGACAAAACAATTAAGCAGCCGGAACTGTTTCTGCTTGTCTGGAAATCTCTTCCTTTGGAAGTACTGGGAGCATTGCAAGCTGGTTTTACTTTGGTGTCTGCTTCCTGGCCTAAATCTAAGCAAAGGTCCTGGCTGGTCCCTGGAACACTCTTCCCTTCCTTCAAGTTATCAAAGCAAAAGGAAGGTAGAGGTTGAAAGCAGCCTGCTGAAACCATCCAGCCACATTTGCTAATGGGCTCCTCTCTAGCTTTCAGCGAGGGAATGCTATGATGTTCCTTAATCCACCTGCAAATCAATGATGATTTTAACTTGCTTTCAGCACCAAGATATGCGTGCACGGACTGCACTATGTGACGAGCCAGCCACCCGTACATGATTGATCAGCATCCTACCTCCAGTGTGTCAGAACCACAGTAATATGACAAATTCTCTTCGTCACGCTTCAGCTTTTGCCGGTTGTTAACACAAAACAGGTGTAAAGCACAGGAATCAAAAATACCAGCCGTCATGGCAGATATTGGAGAAGAGGCCTGTGAACAAAGGGCTAACAGAAAAGGTCCCCAGAGACCAGCCTTCAGCAGAAAAGACTGTCTGAAGTGCCCTTCTCTGTCTCCAGCAGACAGCCAGACACAGGATAATTCCCTGCAATCCTTCCACTTTAAACTGTTGGTTATACTTAAGAGATGTGTTTCAGTAGTTTTTAATGAGTTACAAGGAAACTGCTCAGCACAAACTTTGGTACCAGGTGGGTGCCAAAGCGGGAGATGGACTTAGTAAACTCTAAGTTTCTACCTTCGGCTTTAGGCTTCTGAGTAGCTTCCCAAATTTTGATCTGCAGAGAGCCCAGCCAAAGTCAGGGATTTGTTTTAGGGTATGTATCACTTATGCAGCTTATACTGTCTACACAGACCAGCAAGACAGAAAGTATTGTCTCCACCCAAGGTGGGAACCAAAACCCAAGCGTTTTACCTGACTGTCTCACTGTTGCAACCACAAAAGGTTGCTGAGGAACCCTTTGCTGACAGTCAGTTCTGAAATTTCCAACGCCCTCTGAATTAGCAGAATCCAAGCATGACAACTGCTCCTCCCGTAAATGTTGTTTTGTGTAGTCTTGAACTGAAGTCCACTGAGGCTGATATGAGCCCTTCCCTCACTGAGTTTGGGAACAAATACCCTGTGAGTCCTCTGAAACCTAGTGAAGTCTACTATACCCTTGATGCCACCTTTAGTCTTCCTTTTTCATGCCTAATCCATGACCTGTGCAATGTTTTAAACACAAGACCTTATCTGCAGCTACATCTTTCCCATTTTGGCTCTCAGACCTTTGTATAAAATGTTTTCAAATACAGTCCACATGTTTTTTAATACACTGAACTTGAATTTCATTTTATGGAACCCAAGCAACTGTGTTTGGTAATTTCTTTTCCCTTAGATCTAGTCATCTGATTGATTTTTTTTTTTTCTTTCAATACCAGTCATGTACTTACTGTACTTTTAATTTTCTGATGTGGCCTCGCTTCAAGTTTTGACATTTTGCTGAAAAGTTTCAACAGCAATTAGTCAAAACACGATGACATTTTGGTTTTCACTTTAATCCATACCAGAACTTAGACCAAAGCAGTTTCCTTTCAGTGAACACAGACTTTCTAATTACACTCACTAATCACGGGAGTAGGAAGAGGTTTGTTGGTGGAGGACTGCCTCTCTGAGTTCATGCTCCAGCCTAATGAACATGATTGGATGCTCCTTCACGCTAAGTGACAGTTTCCACATCAGCAGCTGGGCGCAAGGCAGGGCTCCCACAAGAAGCCTTGGCTGCAGTTTATAGCTCTCACTGCCTTTCCCCTGCTGCTGCAGACAGACTCCTCTGGTTCCACTAAAATCAGCTTTGATGATTTCCCAACACTTTTTGGTTCAACCTTTTGATACTTTTAAAAATTATGCTGACTGTAACCAATTGAATTAACTTACCCTGAAATAGGCAGCACTGTTTCCAATGGTTATAGCACAGGACTGGAGACCAGAAACTCAGACCAGTGCTGTGAGGCTGCATCTCAGATCTCACTGAAGAAAAAGTAAAATATTTAACACCACTCTTAACCAATTTTGAGCTCTCCAAGTGCAGAGAGAGAGAGCACAGCACTTTGTGTTTACTCCTCATACCCCTGCAAACAGGAAGGTAAATGCTATCTCTAGGAAGAAATTGCTCTTAGAGGAATAAGGGAATCCAGGTCTTTATCACTAAGTATATCATAGAATCATAGAATGGAAAGGTTGGAAGGGACCTCAAGGATCATCTACTTCCAACCCCCTGCCATAGGCAGGGACACCTCCCACTAGTACAGGTCACTCAAGGCCTCGTCCAACCTGGCCTTGAACACCTCCAGGGAGGGAGCAGCCACAACCTCCCTGGGCAACCTGTGCCAGTGTCTCACCACCCTCACTATATGCAATGTACATCTAACAAAACTGATCTGTGTCATTGCACCAGAAACAACTGCATCAATGCATGGGTGATAAGTGGGTTCACACCTGCAGCTCCAAAGGTCTGCTGGAACATCTGCTATCTGAGACATCAACCATGACCCATAGCAATATTTTGTTCAAAGGGATACACAGGGACAAACAACTCTGACTACATGTTTAGAGAAAAAAAAAATCAAATAAAGAAAAAAAAGAAAATCCTGAAGTTTCCAAAGAAAAAAAGTAACATTATGAAGCCTATTAGGTTATGTAGGCCATAATATTATTAGAATTTTCATAAATATTATCACTATGGCAGTAAGTAATTACTTGGCATTCCTTAGCTCAACATAAAATTGTGCCAAATGTTATCAGGAAACATAAAACAAAACAGATTAGCTGTTTTAACATCTGGAATAAACCTTGCCAGAGTATGACATTTTCCTTGTTGGTCTGGTAAGCTAATAGACCATTAAATTCTAAATGTTAGAGCAGGGCAATGTATCTGATGCATACACAGTGACAGCACCCAGGGAGGGTGGTTGTTGACTGTGCTCCTGACTGCAGTGTGAGTACACAGCACAAGCCAGCACGCTAGCAAGGGCAGAACACCATTGTGTCTCCTAAGTCACTTAGGAGTTTATTCAATTTTTTTCAGATTCAAACTTGTCTGAATCATAAGAAAAGTTCTGAGCTAACCCAAAACACACATCCTGAACATCCTTCAGAGCTTCCTGTTCAAACCCCGCTTTTCCCAACAGGTAGGAAATAAAGATGAGAGAAGCAACATTTGAAACACAGATTGGATGAGGTATTGAGTGACCTGTTCTAGTGGGAGGTGTCCCTGGCTATGATCTTTGAGGTCTCTTCCAACCTAAACCATTCCATGATTCTATGATTCCATCAAGTGCACCACAGAGCAGCAGGCAAAAGTACTGCCACCACCAAGCAGGTATCTCAAGTTTGCTCTCCAACTCAACACCATCATCATCAAAGGTCTCAGAGTTCAAAAATCCCTGCAGCTGCAATCCAACTCCTAAACACAGGAAATCTTGTTTCTGTAACACTGCTCACATTCTCCTGTTCTGCCAATGCTGCATCTGGACACACACAAACACTCCAAACCCAATTGCAGCCATCCACACAAAGCCTAGAGCTGGCCAGATTTCCAGGGATGGGGACACCGGCCCAGCCAAGCCCCTGCAGGGTCCATTCATTGTGGTGCTCATGCTGAGGGCAGAGCAGCAGGAGACAGCAGCAGCCCACAGTGCCAGCATTGTGTCACCCAGGGATGGCTCAGCTTGCAAATACCCTGACCAGACAGTTTTCCAGATGCTCCATGCTATCAGCCAGCAGCAGGAATGGTGCCTGGGCCAAATATGTAACACGAGGCGATGTGAACCATGACAACAGCAGGAGAAGACAACGTGAGGCAGTGAGCTTGCTGGTTCAGCTAACAATGGACAAATCAGGAGCAATCTCATAAATCCACAGAGCTTCTCCCCTCTCTGCATTTACACACAAAGGGGAATTAGCTACTGTTAAAAAGAAGCAGGTCTGGTGTGGTTTGTATTCCCTAGGCTGCAGCAAGTTTCCTCAGGCCAACACTGCCCAGAAAACACTCCCAAGAAAAAGAAAGTCTGTGAATGATGGGTAATGAGGTGGACTAAAGTTTCTGCCTTTCAATAGACAAATAATCAGCTTTTGGCAAAAGATAAATAATCAATAAAAACTTTCCTCTGTGGGTAAAAACCCTTTTTCCTCAAAAGGCATGCCAAGAGAGATGTTTGGTTTGAGCTGAATAGGTGCATTTGGATTTTGATCTATCCTGACTACCAGAGGTCTTTGCTAATGTAAGCACAACAAATTATCTGCTATCATCTAGCTGAAGCTATTAGACTGCAGTTAATAATTTACTGCTCAACTCATCTTTATTCTGAACATGCAAATTATTAATTGATTACAGGTCTTCTGTAGTCAGTTATGCAAATGACTGCTCTTGCCATTCATTCCTGCCTTCTTTTTCCACCTGTCTGTCAATCAGCTCTTCCTGGTGATGCCAAAAAACCTGTTTCAGTCTTGTGGAGTGACAGAGCTCAAATGAAAGCAGAAGTGAAGGAGCTGACACCACAGCTGTGTGGCCTCTCAGGTGTGTGAAGCTGACATTTGGGATGCAGGAGTCGGCTGCGGGGTTGGTACTTTTGGAAGATGCTATGGAAAATGTTTAACACAAGACAGTGCTCCTGTAGAGGGCAAAGAGAGCCTGGTGCAGCAAGTCAGAAACCACAACAACTCTCAAATGCTTTGTATATCTGCTCTCATATTTGTAGGCAGATCAATGTAACAAGGATGATTTGGTCTATGGATATAAAAGGTGATCAAGCAGAGAATCGTAGAATGGTTTGGATTGGAAGAGACACTTCAAGGTCATCCAGTCCAACTGCCCTGCAGAAAGCAGGGACATCTGCAGCTAGATCAGGTTCCTACTAAACAGGATGCTTTCCACGTACACCAGGCACAGAGTCACACCCTTCATTCTGAGACCTGACTCTTGCTGGCTCACACACACAGAGTAGGGCCGTGCTTTACCAAGTGTAGCTGTAGTATCAGCTTGATACGTGAATCTGGAGTGCTCTACTCACCAAATATTTCCATCTCTGTGCACAGAACAGGTGCCTTTGGCTGCCTGAACTGTCAGCTCTCATTCTACTGTAGCCCTGACCTTGTGTAGCAAATAAGGCAAAGATCTTTACAAACAGGACCAGTAAAATGTCTCACTAGATTCATTGTAGAAGGTCACTTAAAATACATCTGTGTACAAAAAACTTTATTGGTGGCCTAATGAGAGGTGCCCCTTGGAACTCAATCACCTTTAACATCCCTTGTGACTCAAGCCATTCTATGATTCTATGAAAAGAAGAAAAAAATACAGACGAAACACAGTGCCACCCTCAAGATTTGGAAAGAAATGTGGCAGTGGCAGGTGCCTCCTCTGACAAAGTAGATAGTAACATATGAGTCCAGATTAGCTTCAAGAGTTAGATCTAGAGCAGCTTTACCCATTTTTCCATCAGCACTGAGAAAAGGTTACTAACAGCTTCCTGCTATCTGCTAAAACAACAATTCTTAGGTCATGGTAAAACACCCACATATCTGGCTGTCTTTATTCTGTTACAAACTATGTTTACAGTCTTCTAAGAAATTATGTGATGGCTTTATCTCCTGCTTTAAAAAGACCTAGCTCCAGGTCCCTGTACCTGCAGTGACTGTGTCAGAGGAGGTGAAGCAGGAAAAGCCTGGCTAACTTCAGAGCTCTGCCAACAAGATAGCACCAACACCTTCCAGCCACAGAGCCAGCCCAGAGTTCTCTTGGGCTCAGGAGGGAGGTTCATTTACACAAGGACTTACTGCAACATGATGGAGACATGGGAAATGCAGAGCAGCTGCATTCTGTGCTAAAATCACAAATCAACCACCCTGAAAGAATGACCAGAAATCAGAAAATGTGTTTGTTTGTTTTAAAATAATGATGTTTTATTTTCCTGAGCTTGTTCTTTTCATGCCACACTTGCTTTGTATCTTCAGTATTTTTCCTTCCACCCTGAAGATTAGAAAAATAATATTTTCCCTTGCTGAGTCCAATACAATATCATCATCCCAGAAACAGAGACTTTAGGAAAACACAACAAGGCTCAGATACTCAAAAGGTATTTGAATGACTAATGCCCCTTGGTTTAAGTGTGTGGGAAAGGCCTAAATATTTTTGAGACCTGAGGGTGAAATGAGAGACTGACTAAAAATATGCACCCATTTGCAAAAACCTCTGTAACTGCCTCTTCTTCTCGGCTATCAGCTGTACTTACTTCAGCTCTCAGCCTTCAGTTTAAGGTAGTAAAGTATCATTTCTTGGTGTTTTTTTTTTTAAGTGCTCTTCACTTCTGCCAAGCACAAAAAAAAGAGGTTGTCCTTTATTCTGGCTTGGTCTTCTCCTCTTGTAGCCCTGAAACTTTTCCATCCCACTTCCCTAATGTAAGAAAATGAGCTGAGGAGAAAGAGATGCTCACATCTGTGTAGAGTCACATCTGCAGCCCGTCCTCCTTTACTCAACCCCCTGATTTGGCTGCAGGGAAGAAGCAGGTCTTGATTGCAGAGAGCTTTGAAGTTTAATGGTGATTGGAACATGTGCTGAAAGAGAGTGTCACTGCCACATCTATATCAAAAGTTGATTATCTATTGAAGAGAGTCTGTTTATTTGTTTACCTCCACTTCTGTTAATATGTAGGGACAAGAGAAGGAAATCAGCATATGAAAATGCCAGATGTGACTAATAGCTACCAAAGTAAGAGGGGGCTGGGCTCGGATCAAAGGGGGCTGCTAATTCGGAATAACTCTAATATTGTCTGGGAGGTACTTTAGGGCCTTATGGTAAGAAGATTTATTGGGAACCAGAAAAGCATCTGAGTTTCTCATTTGACAGACTTTATGTTTGTATGATGATACTGTTTCTTTCACACAGTTGCAAATAGCACCAAAAGATCAACATAAATTCTCCCTGGTACCTTTTTGGTCCACGTTCAAAGACGTGAAGCATTTGGCATAGCAGATTTATGCATCAAGGTGATACTCTAACAAATTATGTCAAGACATCTGAAAGTCATCATTCCTGTGCACAAGCACGCATCTTAAAAGAAAATCTACCAGAGGATCAAAACCAAGATTAAACCACATCTGGTTGGGTTTAAACTACATTGTCTGCAGAGTTCAAAGTTGTTTCCTTTCGTCTAAAAAAACTTACCCAGCTGTTTTTTATCTTAAATTCCTACCACTATCAAAGCACTGTTTTCATTGGCCAGCCAATGTTATTTCTAGAAGTTGAGCTAGTTAAGAGTGGGGCTAAGTAAGAAAATATGCTTTATTCATCAAAGGTCTACCCTCTGTGACTTGACTTGGCACACTGAGAAAATTAATAGAGAGGTTTCATCAGGTTCTAATGGGAGCAGTGTACCTACTGTATGTCATCGTGCCATAAATTAGGCCCTCAATCTTTTTTACACAAGTAATTGACTACAACTGACACCGATAAGGGAAACGGGAGGCAGAAGGAATTGGAAGAGGCACAAATTATATAATAAATAAATAAACACAGCACAAATTCAATAGGTGGGAAAGAGAAATGTTTTGAGAACGGTCATCAAGCAGTAAACGTGCTCCATAAACGCAGGTGCTGCGCAGTGGTGCTGGGAGAGCAGGGTGTGTTTGGCTGCCACCGACAAAAGGACACACACACACGTACGCACACACACCCCACAACACTGCACCATGAACTCTTCGGCCTCAGTGTTAAACAAAAAGTAGCACAGGTGGTACAACAAGGCTGCCTCCATCACGACAGTGTTTTGTGTAAAGATACAAAAGAAAGAGGCAGTTAAACTAAAAGCACATGACTGCAGCATCACACAATGCCAGGGGCTGGAAGGGACCTCCAAACCTCATCCAGTCCAACCCTCCTGCCAGAGCAGGATCACCTAGACCAGATCACACAGGAACGTGTCTAGGCAGGCTTTGAGTATCTTCAGAGAGGGAGACTCCACAACTCTCCTGGACAGCTGCATAATAAGCAGTGGGTTTCGTTTTCCTATATGCCCTCTGCCTTTTTGAATAGCTTCAGGTAGCATGTGAAGGTCTGGTTCACACCCCACAGATCCAGTTTGACTTCAGTGGGAACTGCTTGAAGCATCTAATGAGCTAAACTACATCCTAACTCGTGGAGGCAAAGTTCTCTAAATCTCAGGATCCTGTCTGGATCCACAAACCAAGCAGAAAACATTGATGTTGGCTAAGCTGTTCTCAGAGCCTTCCTCTCTCCCTCTCCCAACACAGAGAGCACCAGAAGGGAACTGGCATCCATGGCCCTTTCAACCATGAGCTCAGGGCAGGAGAAACTGCAAAAACTTGACTGATTCAAGAAGGCAGAAGGGTATGAAAGTGGAGACTCAAGCCTCCCACTCTGAATTTTGATACATAATCCCTTCAGAAGTTTTCTTCCCGTTGAAAAACTGACCTACTCTTTCTGAAGGAAAGAACAAAACTTGTTTTTAGCATGCAGCAAACAGGAAAACCGAGCAGTTGTGCACACTACAGCTGGTCTCCTAACATCACAATCTTTTCAGTATGTTCATTATTCAGTTGTCACAGATTCCTACATTTGATAGCTCTCAATCTGCAGATCATTCCTATCATGGCCCAACAGCTGGCATTTCACTCCATAACACTCCAACTATGTACCCGGAACGTATAGAACATATGGGGCTAACTTTGCTTACCATCTGAGGACATATCATGTGCACCACAGTCAAATGTGATTTTACACCTTTCAATTTACATTTAACATTGTGTGGGATCAACCAATAAATCATTTGGCCTGGAAAAAAAGAACAATAGCAGCTAATTTACATAAGTAATCAGAAGCACATCATTTATGTTGTGTTTTGTTTTCACTGCAGCCTTGAATTTGTAAATATTTTGGGTGGTCTTTGTTCTAAATTTGTTCCCCTCATCTTTCCAAAATCTAGAGTTTCAGAGTAACCTCTATTTTTCTTATCAGGGCCACACAAACAGGTTTAAGCCCCCCCTCCAAACCAACAGGGATTCCATCTGTTTACATATGTTTAGGGACCGCTCACAAAATGAATCTCTGCATACAGCTCGAGAGGCAAAACTTCAACTGGATTCTACAAAGGTGGGAATGTTCAAGAATGGAAGTAACTCAAGATGAAGAAGAAAATATGCTGTCAACTTATTCAAACACCTTCTGGCATACAGAAAAAAAAAAAAATAGTCCCAGTGCCCCCATCATTACTGAATGCAATTCTCTTTTTCCAGGTCATGGTAATAACATGTTCCAACCATCATCTGAAAATGAAACACAGAAAGAGAATTCATATGGCTCCAAGGGGGATGTGTTCAACAATGCCCAAGAGCCTTAGAAATTTAAGTTGAATTTTCAAAGTCCCAAAGCAACACTTAGGCCCAGTTTCAGTGCTGAAGTCTCATGCTTTTAAATATTCTTTAGCATCTGGCTTTGGCCAGCGAGTGCATCCAGCCACAGTTCCACCAACTTCTTCATTATTTTAGAGGAGAATTGTGCCTCCCTGCAGCAGATCATCCAATGAGCAACACAGCAAACCCCAATCATTTCCAAAGTATGCCGCCATGGCCTGTCACTGAGCTCCAGAGTCCTCCACAGGAGGTGAGCTGAGGACAGAGAGTGAGCAGCAATTAGCCTGGCTCTGCCCACTGCACAGAACAACTCCCTTCAGTGCTGGTCTCGGGTATCCCTCTCCCCTTTCCAGCCCAGTACACCCTTCACCATCTCAAAGGCAGATAGACGCTGACTGGGGGTTCTGAGGTTTCTGGATGAATAACAGCAGTAAAGGCCATCCAAGTGATTTGAATTTCAAATCTGTGGAGGAGCTGGAGGGCAGCCCTTGGTGCGTGGTTGCTCATAACTGCCTGGGCAGCAAATATTATGGTGTGTTCACTTCCTAACTGCATCTTACTCAGAAGCAGAGAAGTCTTATTTAGCTAAAGAGATTACATCAACCTGCAGCTTCACTGCAATCCTTGAAAACGTTTGTGTGAAAAGAGCAAATGTTTTGCTTAGGAAAAAATAAGATATTGAGTGCAAATATTGTGTAAATATGGACTAGGTATTTCTAAGGATTGTGTGTATCTGACTTGCAGAAACATGCTCAGAGATGCACAAGTTCCTAGCAGGTTTTCACAGCTCTGATGCCATGAAACACATGATACACCAGCAATGTTCTCACTGACCAGTTCCTTTGTGATAGGACTGAATCTCAACAGCCAAAAACAATAGACCTCTCCAGTTGTGGACAGACATTCACCCTGAGATCATTAAAGATCAGAGTACTCCCCTGTGCTTGGGCTATTCATGTCAGAGATGCCATCAAATAGCCAGTTTAGGATAAATGTTTAGTCCTCCCAGTCCCACAGTCCTCTTAACACTCCTATAAAGTCATTAAGTGCCTATTTTCAGGCATGAACATACCAGAAAGTAGGAACATTTAAACCCCAACAAGATTACAGTGTTGACATCACACTGGTTTTGCTAATGCAGCTTCACATTGTATAAACTTGAAGGCTATAGTTATGGGCAGACATTGCTGCCTTCCTTGCCAGAGTGGTGAAAAGTGTGGCTAAGCCCTTCCTAAACTGCAAGGATGTCTTTTAAAGCACACACCCAGGAGCCAGTTACTCAGCTTCATCCTCACCTACAGAGTACTTCAGGGAGGAGATGCAATATGTGAGGGCTCTGCTTCACTAGCTGAGCTCTGCACTGCCTTCCTCAGTGGTAATGTCTGGCCTGACACAAGCAGCTTTAATAAACATTGGGCTCTGGAGGGAAAACCAGACTCAAACAAAATCCTTTCATTTAATCACTCCAGCACACAGTAAATATTTCAGTGATACAAAAGCAAACATAAGAGGCAAAATCCTGCTGCTCTGAGAAAAATTTTAGACATGTTTTGTGTCCAAAGATGCCCTTATCAATACTGCCAGACCTCCAGAATGTTCTTATTATCCCTACTACTACAGGACCTGTGAGCTCTGGTCAAATGCTTTGACCTACTGTACATAGACATGAAGACACAACCCATCCCAAGGTGGTTTGCAACTAAAATGAGAGACTATCCAGAGATAGAAACAAGCTATGGGGCATTCAAGGTAACCAGCAGCATCCAGGCAAGCTGTGCCTCAGTAGAATCTGTAGATTTTTGATGTGTATCAACTGACCACAGGGAGCTTTATGGAAGCTCTGTGGGAACATATGGGCTTTGTGAATGTACAAGAGAAGCTCCTCTCTCATAAGCATGAAGAAGACTGCAAGCATAAATCTAATCATCATGGTTTGTCTGCATTTGGGAGTCAACTTTTTGGTAATGACAGCTAAATGACCACCTGTCTGGATGCACTCCTGTGTGACCTGCACTAGATTATGGTCCTGCTCTGGGAGAGGGGTTGGGCTCAATGATCTCTGGAGGTCCCTTCCAACCCCTAACATAGCATCATAGAATAGGAAGGTTGGAAGGGACCTCAAGGATCATTTATTTCCAACCCTCTGCCATAGGCAGGGACACCTCCCACTAGTACAGGTCACTCAAGGCCTCCTCCAATCTGGCTTTGAACACCTCTAGGGAGGGAGAAGCCACAACCTCCCTGGGCAACCTGTGCCAGTGTCTCACCACCTTCACTCCAAACAACTTCCTCCAAACATCCAGTCTAAATCTCCCCTCTGCCAGTTTAAGTCCATTGTCCCTTGTCCTGTCATTGCAAGACCTTGTCAATAGTCCCTCTCCAGCCTTCCTGTAGGTCCCCTTCAGATATTGGAAGGCTACTATAAGGTGTCCTTGAAGCCTTCTCTTCTGCAGGCTGCAGAGCCCCAACTCTCTCAGCCTGTCCTCACAGCAGAGCTGGTCCAGCCCTCTGAGCATCTTTGTGGCCCTCCTCTGGACCCACTCCAACAGTTCCATGTCCTTCCTGTGCTGGGGGCTCCAGAACGGCACACAGTACATCCTGTGATCCTGTGATGTCCCTGTTCACTGCAGGGTGGTTTGACCAGATGACCCTGAAAGGTCCCTTCCAACCCAAGCCATCCTGACATTCTGTGATTAGAACTAGTCTTTCTCCTCATACCTCAACCCCAAACGCCTGTGCATGCTGACGTGCTGCAGGGCACAAGAGACTTGCTAAGTTAATGTCTGATCCTGGCAGCTGCAGGAACACCCAAGTCACATGCGAAAGCCCCCCCGGAGCGGACAGCCCTGGCAGGATCTCGACACGGGATCCGCAGGCTCTGGCACTGCAGGAGGACTTTAACCTGCCCGTACCTTTCCGCTGCGGTATCAGAAGGTGGCAGTATTGGATCCACCATCGCCTCCAGCCTGAGCGGAGCCTCCACCCGCAGCAGCTGCCGGCACAACTGCAGCCTTAATAATGACGAATGACACATCCGCTGCTCAATTAGCCATCATTCATAGTGTGAGCCTGTCCTCTGTCAGGTGGCTACAGGCAAAAGCCTTCATACTGAATTGGCTGGTTTGTTCAAAACATAAATCACCAACACAGCACTGGAGACATGGGCACCCACAGGCTCTGCCCTGGGCAGTCGGAGATTCATAGGATGGTTTGCCTTAGAAGGGACCTTAAAGATCATCTAATCACAATCCCCCCACTGCCTTGGGCAGGTACACCTCCCACTAGACCAGGTGGCTCAAAGGGCTACCAGCGTGGCCCTGCCCACAATCACTGACATTGGCCTCTCTGCTTTTCTAGGCTGAGGTTTTTCAGATAAATCACAGGACAACCTCTTCCAGATCATGCCACCTCAGCCTTTGGTCCCATCCTAACAAACGTGAGAAGCCCTATTGTTGTCTGCACTGTTAGATAGAAACTGATCCTGCACGTGGTGAGCACCAAGCAGAAGGCTGATGGGCTAAAGTTACAAAGAAGCCCCGGTAAAAGCACTTTAGCTTCTCAAAAGCCTAGAGGTTCAAGTTAAGATCAAAAGAGCTTTTACTAGACTGCAAGGTGTAGACACAGATGCCCTTTGCCCATGCCCCAGTTCAGTCAGAGAGCAGACATCTGCAGCCTGGAAAGCTTGTTACTACACTGAAGGTAGTGAGCCCTGTATAGGGGCAGAACGCATCACTTCAGCCACATCTAGTTCCTCTAACTGCTCCAGGATGTGCAGGAAGCTGATGTAGATATCTGTCTAGGCAGATGCCTTTGTGTGGGGTGAAGGGTGCAGTGTCTCAGGCCTGCAGTCTCAGGGAGGCCTTTTGCAAATGAGATGTATGTTCCCAAGTCAATTAAGCCTCAGAACTGCGAATGGAGCCATGTCTACATATCCCCGAAAACCTGAGCTGCACTACGAGCCCAGAGACCTCACCATCTGGCACAGTCAGTCCCACAACCAGCACTGGATTCAGGGTTTGCACTAAGGCTCTAACATTTTCCCTTTTACCACAGACACCACATCCAGGTGGTGAACTTCTGTCTCATGTCACATCCAAAAGACCAAATCGCTGAGGACCAGCTTGTAAGCGCTTGCTCACCCACTCATGTTTACCCCAGTGGAAACGCTGGAGAAGTATCTGCTACTCAGTGTGAGTGAGAGGCAAACAGTCTGGCTCAGAAAGGAAACATAACACCAGCTGATGAGGAGCTTTTTAGCATATGAATGTGTAAATTTGCTGTGACAGGTGGGATGTTTCAATGACTTTCAATAGAAAGCCAACTGCTATGCAGTTATCATTAGAAATTTCTCACTGGGATGCCAATGACTGGTGCCCCATGCTGGGTAATGGGGCTGAGAATTGGGTTTTAAAAAGAGAGAGTGAGAGCAACTAAAACCAATATCCCTGCTGGGTGAGTTCCGGATCGGAGCGCAACCAGCAAAATATTTGTTCATGCAAATGTTTCCTGCCATGAGCAGCTTAACGATTTCGGGCAGGAAAATAAACAACAAATAATGAAAAGCACAGGAGGCAAATAGAAATATTTGGAATCCTCCTAATTACTGAAATCTTCACTTGATGGAAAGAGCTAAAGAGTCCAGAAGCCCAGCACTGACCTCACTCTGTAACAGAGCCAGGACAGGAAGAGTCTTAGGAGGAGATTTCCAAGAGAGCTTAGCTCTTATACCTCTTTGTCAGATATTCAAGGGTGTTCAGTACGCAGCAAGTCTTGCAGCAGCAGCTGTGTGTTAAGCCTCAGCAGCAGAGCTGAGCTGATCTCCTCCCATGCTCCTTCCCCACTTGGACTGCACTCCACCATCAGCTCCTCTTCTGCCTCGGCAGGGATGCGGCTCTGTGGGGAGGGGAGCTCTGACGCTGCTGGCTGTCACACTGCTGGGACTCTCCTGGTTTTAGCAAGTCAGCTCTGCAAACCAGATGCAGCTACCAAAGCCCACGTGTAGATGTAACTCCAGCATTTCTCTGGTGGTGCAAGGTAGCTTGCACACAAAGCAGTCCTGCCCCCAGTATAACCTCTGCCTGCTGACCACTCTATGCAAGAGTTGCCAAGGATGAGTAGCAAAGGATAATTTCACTAGATGGATCTCCTGGAAACTATCAGTCAGATGGGACACAGTTTAGGGACTTGCTAAGACTTTTTGGCAGCTCCTACCCAACAGCTAGCACACAGGAAAAGAGCCTGTATAATTTTAGTCTCCTGGAATAATAAAGAGAAAAGTTCCCATCTGTCTCTTCCAGCCCCAGGTCCCTTCCAAGATGAAAAACCACAGGTTTTGCCCAGCCACAAGAAGAGACACAATGGTCTAGCAGTCCCAGCAGAAGTAGTTCAAGCCAGGATTTACATCCTCAGTGGGTCATATACATACCTCCTGCATCATGCCCTTCCACCTCAGTCACCCCCACCATTACCTTACTTCAACCAGTGTTTCAGTTTGGTGTTACTCAAATAAACAGAGAGCTGCTCAGAAATGACAATAACAAAGTGACCCAGCTGCAGGCATAGGTACTGATGTTCTTGGAGACTAGCACAAGCTAGGAGAAGAGGGTTTCTTTCCCTTCTTCACCAGGCAGGACCTATATTCCAGGGGCAGATTGGATTTTTTTTGTACAGCTAGAACACTGTTTCCTGGGACCAAACAGTTATGCTCACTGAACCAACTGTCATGCTCTAAATACTCTGAGTGAAACCAACCAAATGAATACAAAAAGACTAACAACTCTAAAGCTGAAAGACATGGAACCTTTTATGTGTTTCTCTCCAGGATATCTGGGATGTTTGCTGTGAACACAAGTACCCTGCACATGATTACAATTTATTGAATTAAACCCAGCATAGTTTCTGCTGTATAAAGTAGCACTTTCTTCCCTTATCTAACACAGATGAAATCTTGAACTTCAATGCCCATCTGCAATACCATGTTCCATTACAAATATATTGAGCAAACTAAATGATGTTCATCTGGAATGTTTTTTTTTTCTAGTTTGGTTTTTGAGGTTATGAGCAGGGCTTCAGGCAGCTGCTGCAATCAGTCTGTAAGTTAAATGTTGGTTTCATGGTGGCTGATGACCTAACAGAAACAGCAAATGTTGAACACAAGGGGGAAAGAGCAGAATCCTGTTTAATCATCTTACATTTCCTCTTCTTCTTTTGTTTCTTTGGCCAAACCCCCTTTCTTTTCTGAAAAGGGATTAAAAACTTCAGCCATTTTGCTGCAAAAGCCTTTGGTTTCAACCCACAGAAAGTCACAGTGGGGGAATCATTTTGCTTAACAATCAACTTGAAAAGTTTCCTTTAAACAAGACACACTGTGTTCGGCTTTGAAGTTCAGATTTTAGCTTCAGCTTGAATCTAAAGAGGGTGTAGAGGAACACAATCACACCCAGACTTTTCCTGTAGAAGAGGATTTACAACAGTGCACCTTTAGCCACAAACCCCTGTGTGTACCATGGCTCATAAGCAAGATCACAACCCATATACAAAAGCCATGAAGAACAGCAGAGTTGCTCTTGCTGTTTCAATGTTTCCCAACACTGCATTTGCAGGGGCAGTGCATCGGTTTGTGGGGGAGCACACACCAAGTGTGGACAGGACTGTGGAAGCAAAGGGTATCTGGCAGCCTGCACAGAGGATGCTGTTGCACATCTGCCCCAGGGACTTGCTCATCCAAAAAGTATGAGGGTTTGGATACTGCCTGAGCTCATAATCAGAGATTATGTTTAATATCCAGCAGTTGAGAGAGGTTTTCCATGATCTGTTCTTCTTGCTTGGTCCTCCTCACCCAAAGGCCTCCAAAATATACCAGCTATCAAAAACATGACTTCAAAGTGGAACACAAAACAGAAAACAAACATCTAAAAGCCCAAATGGAGGCAGACAACTACACCCAGTGCTCCAGGAAGTGTCACTTTATAATAGGCAAAGTCTATGGAGGTGATGACATTAACACTCACAGCAGAATTTCACTTCCAGTGCTGCTGGAAGCTCACAGCTCTGCTCCAAGGTGTCTCTTGAAGTCTTCTGTATTTCTTTGCACTTCCCTGATAACAGCTCTCTGCGGCTCTCTCATAACACTATGTATTGTGAAATCAGAGTTATTAGCTCTGTTACCCAAGGCAGGGTGCAAAATAACCCCAAACCCTCTTTCTTAGATCTCAGAAAACTGTTTGGCTCAGTTTTATTTCGTTACCACGAGTATGAAAAAGTAGGCACTGCAAGAGTTTACAAACCCTTTTCATGTGGAGGGGAGGAACGCCAGATCCCTTTAATCTTTCATAGCCTGTGTGTTAATGGCAGGCTTACAGCCTGCCAGCTGATCTGAATCTTGGAAGGGATAAACAGGGGCCACCAAAGGCAAACAAGGCTTGGTCTTGCAATGAGAGAGGGGCTACAGGGTAGAGGTGACCATGAGGAATGTAGATCTAGAAAGAGACATCGTGCTGAGATCATCGTGCAAGCAGGACAACCTTTTCCAAAGTCTGCATGCACACACTGGGTTTGCCCTAGAACAGAGGAAGGCACAAGCTGGGTTTGCCCTAGAACAGAGGAAGGCACAAGCTGGGTTTACCCTAGATCAGAGGAAGGCACAAGCTGGGTTTACCCTAAACCAGAGGAAGGCACAAGCTGGGTTTGCCCTAGAACAGAGGAAGGAAGAGCTTCCTGCTCACCTCTGCTCGTTCCACATCTACAACTGGGCAGAAAGGAGGAGAAAGGCTTTCTTATTTCAGCTTACCCTAAACCAGAGGAAGGCACAAGCTGGGTTTACCCTAGATCAGAGGAAGGAAGAGCTTCCTGCTCACTTCTGCTCATTCCACATCTACAACTAGGCAGAAAGGAGGAGAAAGGCTTTCTTATTTCAGCATGGGTGTCTTTGCAGAGAACATGGTCTTCACTGCAGTGATGGGGATCAACCTTAGTTTATGAGTGGCTTACTGTGAAAGCAGAAGTTGAATTGGTATGTAAGACAGAAGACAGATGGAAAAAAAAAAAAAACAACACCCACAGAACAAGAGAACAACCAACAAATTATGCCCCAAGAGTTGCTACTGGTACAGGGTGAAGATCTCAGTTTTAGTTACTGGTTTACCACCTCCCTGAGCTGAAGTCCTCACATTACTGAAACATTTTCTAAGCCCTCTCCAGAGTTTAACATTATTCTAAATACCCTACAAGCCTCCTAGCAAGGACAGGTTTGCAACAACTACTTGCACAATGAGCAGTAATGTAAATAGAGTGGGGCACATAGTGCTGTGCCATAAAACACACACCTTGGGTGGGTTCTGGGGCATGATGCATAGCGCCTTCAACTACCTGATTATAGAGTTGTGACTCGCCACAGACACACTGACAACACTCAGGAAGGGCTTATTGAGCAGTATTGATTTGAATTTCATCCTGTCACAGTTCTCCACAGGGTTGAAAAACTGGCAATGCTTCCAAGAGAAGTATTGAATAAGGCTAAGGAAACAAGCAATGTCTAATGTGAAATCTGCCAAGTAACGCAAGAGGGAGGATGAGAAGTTTTCCAGCAAGACATTCTCCCGGGAGAAAATTTGGGTTTCCTTGAATCCAAGTTGTTTGCAGAAATGTGTCATTTTCAGTGACACCATGCTTTGAAAAATGCTGCAATAGGGCTTAGGTTGAGATTGACCATTCAGGCTGCCTTTCTGTTTTGAAAGGCCTTTTTTTTTCCCCCCCAATCCTTTTAATCCTCTATTACACAATATAAAGAAAAAAAATCCATTTCAGACCAAAATGATATTAAACCAAAAAAGTTTCTGTTGCCTTAAAATAATTCTTCCTTCCAAAGACTCATGCCACAAGAATCCAAAACTGTGTTACTTTCTCATTTTGGAACAGAAAGTGATGTGAAATCACAGTAAACTCCTGTGAAATGGAACCCTCTGTTCCAGCACAGCTTCGTGGCTTTCAGTTATAAATTCACAACTGGAGGAAAATGTAGAGTGGAGAGAGGCCAGCTGGTCTGAAGGACTCATGAAACTTTAGATTTATGGATATGATATCTATATAAGCATTCTAGAGGATTAATTACAGAAGATATTCTGAAACTATGGTTAACAGCAGGTCTGAAAGGGTTTTGAGACATTTCTGCCCCAGCTCTGCCCCTCATGCTCTGTTGGCTCTGACCCAGGAGAACTGGTGAGCACCAGGCCTGCTTGCAAACAAATGGCTGTGTCCTTGCAATTACCCAGTGACTCCTGGATTTCAAAGGCAGGAGGGACCATACAGACTCAGCAGGTGTGTCACACAGCAACAGCCTTCATTCTTTTAACACTCCTGTGCCACTACCCAGGTTGCCAAGCCTCGTGACTTTTTAGCAAGTGGTAGATTTTGGCCAGGGCAAGAGCTTCTCTCCCAATCACCTCAGGATCTTCAACTTTCTCACAAATTTTAGCTAAGAGAAGGAAAACTACAGCCAACATTTCTGACAAGCTGTTTGTCCCACTGTCTGCTTCCCAGGACTGAGGAGATTGCAAGGTTCCCAAAAGCAGGCTCCTCACTCCCATCAGTAACCCAATACCAGTCTGGCAAGGAAGGAGGAAGAGCGAAGATGGAGAAAGATCAGGAGATAAATAGGATCGGATTTCAAGCATGGGGAGTAACTCCTCTGGATTCCCCCTCCACTCCCAGCTCCCTGTTTCCTTCCGCTCTCCATCCTGGCTGCTTTGAAAGAATAAGAAGGGAGCTGGGCTGCAGCTGTATTATTCCTCTGCTGACCTGGGGAGAGAGATATCTTCCACCTCCTGAAGCCCAAAACCATCCAGGAATGAGCAGAGCTGATGCTGCAGAGACAGGGTGGATAGTGATGAAATCTGTAGTGGAAACAGGAATGTGCAGAACTGAGAGGAATAGAGGACACAGAGAAAACACAACTCCTTTGGAGGAGTCATCAAAGAGGTCAATTTGAAGATAAAAAGTGTCCACCTAAAGAGATCAAATATTACATTTTTGTAATGTAATATTGTATATTTGTAATTCTCAAGGCAAATCTGAGAAATACACTGAAAAGGGAAAGAACTGGGGTGGAAAAAAAAAAAAAATTTGTTTTGTTGGGTTTTTGGTTTTGTTTTGTTTTTTTTTTTTAATTATCCAGAAAATAGACACCAAAAAATAGACACTGAAATTTTTCTTTGCATTTACTTAATGGAGAAGTGTTAAAATCTCTCCCAGTTTCAATTTAGTCAGGTTAAAACTACCACATTCTGATAAAGGTTTACCAAACTGCCTATGCCCAACTCATTCTGCACAGGAGAAATGGGGGACACCAGAGCAGCTGCTGAATGTAAGTTGGGCTATGCACACACAGCCCCTTCCTGATGGTCAGACAGGACAGATGTCTCCTCATGTGGAAATATCACCCAGGCTGCTGCTGCTGTTGAGTAGCTTCACCTGAAAAGCTGAGTCTGAGCAAAAGCTCAGGCTGGGAACATGATCCAAACAGAATCACAGAATGTCAGGGGCTGGAAGGGAACTCTAAAGATCATCTAGTCAAACATCCCTGCCAGAGCAGGATCACCTAGACCAGAACTGCTTTAATGAACTGGTTCCTTTCCCTGGATTCAGATTCAGCTCCCATACTAAACAAGAACCTGGGAGGTTGTGGGGTTAGACAGCCAAATACAAGCTGGAAGACCTTTTCTAAGGTGTTTCATGGTTGATGCAGCATTCTGCAGATAACTGAGAAATAACATATGAACTGCCAGTAGGAAGAGAGATGGATGAAAACTCAGGAGGGTGAGCTGTGCAAAGCTGGCAAGAAGCTGAACAGCCTTTAGATTTTGAGCAAGACTACCTGAAATAGCAGCAGTAACGGAGCTGAAATGGCTATCATAGCTAATCACATCCGTTCTTCTCCCCTAATAATTCACAGCTGAATAGAAGGCTCTGTTGGAAGCATTGGGTGAGCAAAGCATTTCATGCAGTGCCCACTTTTAACAACTGCCTGGGAGTGATTATTTACGTGCAAGTGCCAAAGAATTTGACATGACGGATTAGAAAGTAAAACCAAATTCTGCTCTCAAGGAAATCACCAGAAATGTGCAGGAATGTATTGGATTTCAGTGGAGCAACTGTGCACCTACATTGCTTCTTCACAGGCACCAGTTGTTGACATTTCATCCTTTTAGGAGAGCTCAAGGTAAGGAAAGGAGGCAGAGGAATCAAGTGAAAACAAAAATGAGCATACAAAAGAGTGGAAATGCCCAGTCCGAGCTCTTTTGTGTTTGCTGGAAGAATCTTCGCCCATCAAGCACAGCATCTACTCATCTGGAGATCCTGATATTCATTCAAGGCCTGACTTGGCCATCAAGAAATGAGTTTCAAATTAGCCTTTAAACATTTGGGGCTTTTTTTTTTTTTTCTTCCCAGTAGCTTTCACAGCATTTTTACTTCCTTCAGCTTTTCAGATTTCAAACTTAAACAAGCATGAAATCTTTGCTCTGTTGGAGCCTATGGCAAAATTCCCACTTGTTTGGATCATCCCAGAATTTCATGCTATACATTTTGCCCAAGCTTTACTGCAATCAAAGTTTCTTTATTGCTCCAGTTAACAGCAGACTGTTTCCAGATTCTGGCATTCCTAATATGAAGATAAAGAGCTACAAAATTGGAGTAATGCTGGAAAGGAAGGTACTGATTGAGCAGAAGGAATCTCTTTGACTGAAGGATTAAGAGAAGGAAAAGTGATACAGGTGCAAGAGTGGAATATTTACAGCCCTACTACAGCAGCTCAGGTGCACACTGTCCATGCTAGATTCTGCTCGAAATATCCCAGTGGGAAGAAACTACCATCAACCCATTCTGCATGGGCTGACAGAATTAATAGAGCTGAAAAATGGCATCAAACAATAAATAAGTATATAAAAAATAATATTTCAGAGAAAATACTCTCCATTTGGCAAAACTACCCATAAAATGGTGCAATAAGCAAAAGGGCTAATGGGGAAAGCTGGACACAGAGAAAGAGCATTTTGCTCAGACTAAAAGAGCAGCAAGGTGAGGATATCTCACAGTTCAGTGTCTCCTACTGATTTGCTTTTACATGGAGCTAAGAGATGCAGGACAGGCATCAAAAGAAGTCCATTAGCTTGCTTATTCCACACAGGCCTTTGGGGGCACAGCTAAATACAGATGGTTTCATTCTGGAAACACAAGAGAGACTGCACTGGCTCTTCAGTAACTCAGAGTTCAGTCTTGCTGTTCCTGCATACAGAACCACAATTCTGCCTGATGTACAATTAAAATTAATCCCTTTGTCCTGAGATATGGAAAAGGTTAAAGATTCCAAGAAAGTATCAAAGCATTTGCATAGAGCATAACATCAATAATATTTTCTGAGTTAAACATAAAGCTCAGATGAATACGACTCTGTAGGTACTCTGTGTGTTCCCTGCATCACTAAGCCAAAGCCCAGCAGTTAGCTAACAGCATAATGGACAGAAAGAAAATGTATTCTGCATTGTTCAGACCACTCACTGCTCCAAGTCTGCACCTCTTCTCTTGGCTCCATGTAAATGACCTTGGTGGCTTCAGAAAAGCTCCTCAATTCAGGAAGGTTTAGACTAGCAGAAGATATTTGGGATGCTAAATGGGATTTCCTCCTTCCACTTCTTTGTAATTGCAAAGTATTTTAGCTGCCCCAGCTCCACCTGCCATTTTCTGGCACAAACACAAGTGTTGTGTTTGTGCCAGATGCACTCTTGAACTGGGCAAAAGCCTTCAAAGCTCATGACTGAGAGCCCCAAGCCAATTCCCAATTTGTTCATGGGGTAGCGGATTCCTCATACAACGGTCTCATAGCAAAGCAATGAGTAAGTCCTGCAACAACACAACATCACCTGAGTTGTGTCTAGACAGCACCACTTACATTCCACATGATCAAATGATTCTTAATAAGAAGTTGTCCAAATAATGGACCCAGGTCTGGTTCCTAAATGCAGATAAAACAATCACTGACTTCAGAAGCCATCTCTTGATTTTGGTTAGAGTAAGGCACAGTCCAACAGTATGAGGCTGTCAAGGTCCAGTCCAATATGGTTTCAATTACTTCTTTAAAGTCAGGCATATTCTCCTGACCCAAGTATATTTTAATAAATATATTCTTTTAAATGTCCAGTTAGGCTCATGGTAATCTACTTAAACATTATTTTCTGGAAGGTTTAAGATTCCTGCAAGCTGAATTACATGTGGAAAGTTACATTAATGTGTCTTCACATAAACTGCGAGTTTATTGTTTTATTATTATAGAAAACCCATAAAAAGATTTGTCTGAAGCTATTGGCTATTGTGCTACACATCTGGTGGAATGTTAGTTATTACAATCACTCCTTCAGTGCTCTCAAATGAAGCCCGAGGCTAAAAATGAAAATAAGTAATACGATAATACTGTAAAAAGATGTTATGGAATCACACAGAAATACTGAGCCAAATCCAGCTGTCAAGGGGAAAAATCCTGGCTAGGTTTTAAAAATAGCATTAAGTTAGGCAGGAAGAAAGGTCAAAAACCTCATGACCAAGCCATATCCTCAGCCAAATCCGGGGGACTGTCGTAGCATGCGGGCAAGTGCTGAAGCCAAGTGCAGAAGGATCCTTGGCTAGTTTGAGGTTGACACTGTTGTTTCTATTCCCAGACCTAATTAAAGCCTTCCCAGAAATAATGGCTAAGTTTAATTTTGTGCTGGTCACAGATCAGGTTTGGGGACAGCAGGAGCAAGAAGAACCTACTCTCTAGTAAAGAGTCAGCAAGAACTGAAGGAGGTGAAGATGGGCAGGAGCAGCTGAGAGGTGGGAAGTGTCACGAGGCTGTGAGCAAAGAGAAGTTGTGTGTAGGCAATAGGCTTTTGAGGAAAGCAGCACTGCTGAGGCTGCTCAGCAACGCAGGCAAAATGCAGACCAAATTCTGAGGAGGGAGGTGGGTGTAAAGGGCTTGAGAGAAAGAATCACAAAATCCAGATGTCACTGTGGTTTTCCTGGGGAGGGTAAAAGGGGTAAGGAAGACTGGGAGAGGCCAGAGAGGTTTGAAGTAGGTGGAGGGGCTGGGCATGCAGATAAGGAAAGGCAGTGAGGAGGAAAGGCTGGGTGCTAAAGGCTGGGAAGAGCATCATGACAAGTTAGGCATTCCAGGCACAGGGAAGGAGGACGTGCCTATCCCGTTTGCTCTATCTTTCCATGCTCCAGTTCTCTCCCTCACCATCCCTCCAATGTAGCAACAGCTCTTCCCACTGCCCAGGAGCCCCAGCCAGAGGCAGTGACACAGATTAAAGTCTCCAACAGCTGATCCTCATCTCCTCAAGCAAAGGCAAAGTATGCAGTCTGTCATCTCTCCGTCTGCTGCCTTAATCTCTCATAACCTCTGTTGGAGGCAACATCCATTTTCTGGTGCAAAAGAAATGTAGGCAGGACAATACCAGTTGCCTAAAAAAAAAGGTGATATAACTGGAAGCAGCCTTGAGCGCTTTTACTTCTGCAAGTGGACCAGACTGGTTCCAGCAACCAATGTCTATATTTATATTTATTGCTCTCCCCATCCAGAGCATATTTACCCTAAGAGTTAATGGAGCAATATTTCTTCTCCCATCAGCACTGGCTGCTGCAGAGTCTGGGTCCTGTGGCAGAGCAGTGCTCAGCTTTCCTCGCCTTCATCTGAAGCAGCATTGATGTTACATCCAACCCTCAGTTTGCTTCCTCTGAGGAACTAATCTGCGTATAATGTATTTGGGGTTATGGCAGGCAATGAACCAAAAATAGTTCACAGAGGCAAAATTCTTCATATATATTAATCTTGTTGCTTTATCTGAATCTTACAGTTCTTTTGAATTGTGTACCTGAACATCCATCTCCTCCAGAGGGTTGAATTTTTTTTTTTTTGTTATGCTGGTGGCATGTTGCATCTGTATCTAATAATGTTATTGATAAATGTTGTTATGAAAGAGATATTTATTTTTCTGGATCATGGAATATTGCACAGCAATACTGTTGGCTTATCAAAATGCCACATACTGTTTTAATTAATAATGCTATTAGGCAGAGGAATTAAAATTGATAGTCTTATTCTGGGACCTGTGGAATGAGCAACTAAGCAGTTAGAAAGCACACTTTAGAAATATGCTCTGTCTAGACTTATCTCTCAAAAAAAAGAAAAAAAAAGGCAGGAAAAGTGGTTAGGAATAAATAAGCTAAGCAGAAACATCTGTCTTTAATATTCCATTTTGACGTCAGTGAATCTTTATTGGCCTCCCAAAATAGCCTAAGGTTTTGTGAAACAAGCAACACAACAAAACACACTGTTGTCCATTTAAAAAAAAAAAAAAAAAAAAAAAGAAAGCTTTTTTCCACTGATGATAAAAGCAGAAATCATCACTGTTTCATTTTAAAGGAGAGCCTGTACTGCGTTCGTAGCGAAACCCAGGCCAATGCATGACCTCAAGAGTTCTCCTGTTTCACATCATCTGGATGTGCACCACCTCACAGCCTTTCCAGGATAAAGATCAGTTTTGTTTTGGCTCAGTTGCATTCAGAAGAGCATCAGCAGCCTCCAGCCCTGCTACCAAGCGACCACTCTCTAGCTCACCTACATGCCAGAAGCCCTCCATAACAGGAGATCCAGGCTTGTAAAGTGTGGGGGTTTTGTGAAGAAAGAATCACCAGCCAGCAGTGCTGCTGCTGTGAAATTCATACAGAGCAAGCAGATTAGGCAGTGCTGCAGCCTTGGCAGCATTTTTGCTCAACTTGGTCTTCAGAACAAATGGCAAAACCTGATCCAAAGCCTTCCTGCTACTCTGGTCCAGCAAAGCTTCACACCCATTGTACAAGGCTCCCACATCATACAGCTGGGACTCCAAGCTGGCCTCAGAATAGGCTGGCATGAACTGCCAGTATATACTTGAGACAGAAAAGCATAGGCAGGCCAGAGACTCTGTGGTTGTGCAGATCCAGTCTGTCCAAATGCCTGTGTAAGCTGCATACCACTCCTGTGACTAATGGTCTGGAGCTGGGGCAGAAGAGGGCTGCATGGTTAGCATTTCCTCCAGAATTTCATTTCTCTAACCCCTCTCCAAAAGAAAGTGTTGGTACCTCAGCTAGGTAGGATACTCTTCACACAGCAGTAAGGTTTGTCCTGTTTCAGGGCAATGGGAAATTCCACCACATAAGACAGACAGACAGAAAGAGGCTACTCTGATGACGCCTTTCACTTCTGTATAAATATTTCATGTTGAAAACTTCTTCATATCACTTTGAGCACATTTTTAATGGAGCCAGAGAAATTCTCCCTCCCCTACACACCCAGCAGAAAGCCGAATACATTTGTGCAAGCCACAACACAAAGTTCAATGAGATTCCAAGCCTGGTGCACATCTAGGAGTGATGATGTGGCAACAGCAGCCTTGCAACAACTGGAAGTGATGTGAAGAAATTAAACTGCTCTCTAAACAAAACCCCTTTGATCCTCTTCCCCTTGGACAGAAGCATGATGCTGTTGCTCTTCTTGGGAATCATGAAATCACTTTCTAAAAGTTATTTTTTTTTCTGTAAACATGGAAAGTGTATCTCCAAAAACATCCAGGGGAATCTCACTTGAAAAGGCACAGGTTTACAAAAATCTTTCACTCTGCAAATACTGATAACAGTGGTAGGTCAGTCAAGGCTTTTTTGTTCAAATGAGATTGTGACCACCTGAACTTTTTATGAGAAATATTTCTCATAATTCAATTCTATAAATATAAATGCTAAAGAAAGAGGTTGAGATTGTGGGATTTGAATAGACCCTTTCCAGTAGCTAGCACTGCTTATAACAATCTCAGTTGTAGTCCAGTCTGGAGTGGAGAAGACTCCACTGTTGACAGATACTTGCACTGAGCTGACAATCAATTTTGCACTCACACCTATGACCCAGCTGTGAAGTGGACCTCATGTCAATATTTAAATAGACACTTCTAAATCACCCCACAGTTTCTCTCTTCTTTCACCCATACACTAACCCTTCTCTGCTCAATCTTTCCTTCCATGGTAATGTTTTGTAACCAGTTATGCTGATCAGCAATGAGGGATCAGAGCTGTGGTTTCACCATTGTCTCCTAATTTGGATGCTCACCCTGAGAGATGCCATCCACCTGTATCTATCATGCCCTCAGCTCACACTGTGCCTCAGTTTCTTATCCTTAGCAACAGCTGGAAGCAAACACTTAACACAAAAACGGTGGCTTTCATTTTAAAAGGCAAAAGTCAGACATACTCCAAGTCCTTTTCGCTCTCATATTTAAGTTCCTCAAATTTGAAATCATCCTTCCACAGTGTGTGCAGAGCTTGGGTTCAGCAGGATTCCATCAGACCCCCCAGAAGAGAGATCTCCTTGAAATCAAGTTTTATGTCCCTGTTTACAGCTGCCAGTCTAACCCAGCTGGGATGTCAGACACAGCTCTTTAGAATCATTTCTGTCCCAGAACAGAAGGCTGCACTAGAGACCCAAGAGGCTTTCTAACAAGTCTTCAACATTTCAATTGTATCTGTGTCTGTCTCCAAGCAAGGCTCCCTCCCCAGCCCTCTCAACATATTCATGATGTATTGGCCTCAGGAAGACAATGGTTGGTGTTAGAGGCTTTGTTTGCCCAGCAGTTCCCATATTCAGAACCAAACCACACTGTCAGATGGAGCAGCAGGGAGCAGTAATAGGAAAGGGAAGATGAGCACTAAACCCGAGCCTGCAAGCCTCTCACTGGCCCAGGAGGACACACAGAGATACCAGCACGCCCTTTTGTGAGCTCTGCACAGCCTGCAGTCTGAGTGCTCTGGCTCCGCCGAGAAGTGGCCAAAAGCTAGACCCACCGTTTTTTGCAAAGAGCCTGGGATTTCTGCCCAGCAGACTTTGTGTATGGGTGAAGGATACAATCTGTGCCCAGCTGTGCCAGCCCTGAACTGACTGTCCTCACCAAGAACAGCGAGTACAAGTGATAAAATCACTTGCTGGGATACTTGTAAGATGCTTTGTTCCAGAACACTGAGCTTTCCACACTCTTCAAGCAGCCTGGAGCCTCACTTTACCTTCTCTCCAGCTCTTCCCTTTGGTTTTTGAGTAGTGTCAGCCTTGGCCATCCATTCATACAAAGTCCTTGGGCAAAAATTACATGAATGACCTTTCTTTCTCATACTCTTGTTCATCTGTTATTTACTGCACCATATCTAGCACCTTCTGTATGAAAACCACACTATAAATACAGCCCAGATCTGCCAGTAAGCCTCCTGCTACTTTAATAACCCATCAGTACCTATTATATATAGCACAACACTTAATGAAATCCAATAGCACATTAAAATAATTGGCAAACATTCACACCTTTATCTTTCACCTTCTTACACAGGGAGCCTTCCCATTTCACACATCTTACACTTCCTCAGGCTAATACTTCCCTTTCCCTAACTGGAGTTTTATTGCTTTGTCCAGCAAAGAACAGATATTCCCTTGACAAATCAGCTCTGTGTTTGTTTAGGGTCTAAAAGGCCTATGAATCTCCATTATCTGACTAAGCCTTTATCTCCCTCAGCCTTTCCTAATGAAAAATTTAATAATCATTTGCCTTTCACATGACCCAGAACATTAAGTCAGGAACACATTACTTATTTTATGAACTTGAAGATTAAAGGGCTTGGGTTACATTCTCCAGTTGAGAGTGCACAACCTTCTCCAATTCATCAAGAGTTAATTCCATATTTCAACTCTTCCTGTTGAAGGAAAACATTTATAATAACTCCATATACAAAGTCAAGTCAGACAATATAAATCCTTCACTTTGGAGTTCCTTCTTTCCTGTGGAAGAGTCCAAATCTTTTTCTATCATCCAGATATTACCTGAGTTAAAGTTGTGTTGATTTTTTAAATTTAAATTCTTCCCAAGGCAATGATGATCCTTTTGAACTGACAGTTTGGTTAGGTTTTGATCATTGCTGAGTACCATGAGCAAGAGTTCAAATAGCTTAGTTCTCACAGAAGCCAAGGGGAGCAAAAGCATGAATTGGGGCACCAGTGTGCAGATGGCACCAGAAAGAACAGGATTTATCCTTCAAAGTTACTTTAGATTTTTCAGATAAGCAGAGGCTGTGAGACAGTGATATGGAGTGATTAAAGAAACCTTAAAATGTATATGAAAAAGCAGAAGGATAGGTGCCCAAGAATAATTTCTAAAAATGAAGATGATTCTCCAAAGTCTGCTGGTGATAGAAGAATCAAAGGACAAACAGGCAGAGTGGTGAGAAGTGTAGCTGTAGCTACAACACATGAACGTGTGGAAGGTAGGAGGGCCCTGCAGAGAGCCCTGGACAAGTTGGATGGGTGGGCAAAGGCTAATGGGATGAAATTTAACAAGGCTAAGGGCAGGGTTCTACACTTTGGCCACAGCAACACTAAGCACTGCTACAGGCTGGGGACAGAGTGGCTGGAGAGCAGCCAGGCAGAGAGGGACCTGGAGGTATTGGTAGAGAGTAGCTGAACATGAGGCAGCAGTGTGCCCAGGTGGGTAGCAGAGCCAATGGCATCCTGGCCTGGATCAGGAACAGTGTGGCCAGCAGGAGCAGGGAGGTTATTCTGTCCCTGGACTCAGCACTGGTCAGGCCACACCTCGAGTCCTGTGTCCAATTCTGGGCCCCTCAATTCAAGAGAGATGTTGAGGTGCTGGTATGAATGTAGGTACCCAGGAGCTCTTTTCATTCAGGACAGAATCACAGAACATTAGAGGTTGGAAGGGACCTCCAGAGATCGTCGAGTCCCCTGCCACAGCAGGATCACCTAGGAGAGTGCATGCAGGAATGCATCCAGGCAGGTTTTGAAAGTCTAAGGAGGAGGAGGCTGAACAACCTCTCTGGGTAGCCTGTTCCAGTGCTCTGTCACCCTCCTCATGTTTCTCCTCATGTTGAGATGAAACTTTCTATGTTCAAGTTGTTCTTTGTCTTACTGTTGTGCACCACCAAAAAGGGATTTGTCCCATGCACTTGATACCCACCTCTCAGATATTTACAGACATTGATGAGATCTCCTCTCAGTCTTCTCCAGACTAAACAGCCCCAAGTCTTTCTGCCTCTCTCCATAGAGGAAATGCTCAAGTCCCTCAATTATCCTCATGCCTCTCCATTGGAGTCTCCAGCAGATCCCTGCCTGTTTTGAACTAGGGAGTCCAAAATTGGACAGAGCATTCCAAGCGTGGTCTCACCAGCATAGAGTAGAGGGGGAGAGGAACCTCCCTAGACATACAGAAGCTCTCCTAACAAAAAACAAAACCAAACCCCCAAACAAAACCAAACCAACCATTCAAACAAAATCCCAAACATAAATGCCATGTGCATTAAAATTATTGGAGAAAATATTGAGGCCACTGTTGGTACTTCAGGAGGTTACCTTCTTCTCTCAGGTAACCAGCACCAAAACAAGAGGACACAGTCTCAAGCTGTGCCAGGGGAGGTTTAGGCTGGAGGTGAGGAGAAAGTTCTTCACTGAGAGAGTCATTGGCTACTGGAATGGGCTGCCCAGGGAGGTGGTGGAGTCACCATTCCTGGAGGTGTTCAAGTTGGGTTTGGATGTGGCACTTGGTGCCATGGTCTAGTCTTGAGGGCTGTGGTAACGGGTTGGACTGGATGAGCTTTCAGGCCTCTTCCAACCTTGGTGATACTGTGATACTGTGAAGCACTGGGAATAATTGGTGAAATGTGCTTATCCTGCATGAGTGGCCAAGCACATTGTTCTGAAGCAATGCTGCTAGGAAGTTGTAAGCTGGTGTGGGTTTTGTGTCGGCAGTGAAAGATGGCTTCATACCACGGTGTGGAATGAGAGAAGCTGAGACTTTGTATCTGCTTTCTCCTGTGGTTAAATAATGTCCATTTTACACTATCATTTAGCTTCAAAGAGAAAAGAAATAGCAATAAGGACTCCAAACTAAACAATTTTAGGCTAGGCAGCAGAGTTGGAACTTTGTTATATGCTATTCCAGGAAAAAATAAGCTGCTTTTTTTTTTCCCCCTTAGTGATGTTAACTCCTTAATTACAACATCTAGGAATTTAAAACCATGAAACTTAAAAGTTGGGCTTTGAAAATTTAGAGAAACTGAATCTTCTCAAAGGTTGTCTGGCACCACAGGTAACCCTTTCATTCTTTCTCTTTTTTTAGTTTTAACAAGGTGGTACCTCCCATCATTAAAGTAAAGAATTTCTAACTGAATCATCTAAAGCATAGCACCGATGAGACGCGGTTAACCTGCGCTCCTGTCGGCTGCAGAGCAGAGGAATGAAAGCTTTCTGGTATGTAAGTTCAAAGAAATGGACCTTTTACCAGATTTGAACAGTTGTCTTGGGAATGCAGATTTATGAAAATTGATCCCCTGTCTTTGTCTAGGGGAACAATGTCCCTTTCTTCTCCACGTTTGCCCCCTGTCTATTCTACTGAGGCAGAACTTCTTCAGAAAACTTTTTTTTTTTTTTTTAATTAATAGAGCATACCCTTGCAGTCAGAAGGTGATAAGATGTCTCTGACAAGCCTCTCTTTGGATACAGTCAAAAAGGAAGAGATTTTCACTTCACATTCATTTTAAAGTCGAGGTCAGAGTTCAGAAGTGTAGTTTGCCCTTGTCATGTTCTATTTGGAATTCAAAGAGTCAGAAAAACAAAAGGCAAAATGACACATCCCCATCACTGGTAGCCTCCAATCTGCTCCAAAACAGGCACAAGGTTAAAAGGAAGGACATTTCTAATACTCTTTATTCAGATATGCTATATATAAGCCCTGTATTCCAACATAACACAAAATAATTGGATTAAAAGAGTGTAGATATACAGCCACTGACTTCAAAACTACTCTCACTGGGGATAAACTTAAAGAAGTTTGTTCTTATCCTTCCTTGAACTACCCTTATAGAAACAAAACAACTTGGAATAAGAATTAAGAGAAGAAAAAAATTTTTATGCCCATAGATTGACTGCTGCTGCATACAAAATTGCCATCACCATTTAGTCTGTCTGATTATACTCTGGGAGGAAATAATAATAACTTCACTTATTCTTGCCTTTTTTTTTTTCCCCCCTGAAATGAAACAGTGAAAATGAGAAAAGTAGATTATCTACATTACCAAACATAAAATGTTTTAGGTTGATTTTTTTTTCCCAAATATTTGATCCTAAAAGACTTGCCTCAAACAATAGCACTCTTGGGATACACTCCAAAACCAGATTCTTCCTTATAATGTACTGTCTGCATCCCACCTTTGTCTCTAAAATAAGTCAGAACAAAAGATGTTACAGAATAATGCAGCAGCAACCACAGAAGCCAAAAAAGCAGCTGAGATAATACAAAATAGATAAACCTTCCTCCTTTTTAAGTATTCATACCATATGGAAGCTTCTATTTACACAAGTGCAAGACTCCTTCAAACATAAATATTTTTTCTCTAAAAATATAAGGACTCCATAGAATCTGTAAGGACTTATCATTCATTCCTTTATTGTTCTTCACATACTCATGCACTTTCAGATCCATTTTTTATTAGACTCTTACTCGGAGCTCCTGTAGGCAACATTTTTTTTTTTTTTCCTAACTCTGCCAACTTCTGCTGAGCATTTTCCTCAATTCCACAATTCTAGTCACAGAGGCTCCTTGTAACCTCTCCTGTCTCACAGTTTGAAGTCCAACGTCTCAAACTTGTTTCCAGTCTGTGTTTTTGTTCATTCCCACATCTGTCTCAAGCCAGGACATGACACCCACCACCTCGCCACTTGCCTGCCTTGCAAAGCATGATCCGTGTATCTGCAGATCCCATGCAGTCTCCAGCTCTGTCTCTTTGATATTATTGGTATTTGATGGCATGACTGTTTAGGTTTGTTTGAGCAAGACTGAGCTGGCTATGGACATGATGAGAAGGATGGTGTGGTGAGGTAATTTGCTTTCACTAAGCTAAGAGAGATTTTCCCCATGAGAACAGTCAGACATTGGAATCACCTCCCAAGGGAAGCAGTGGATTCCCCTACACTAGACACTTTGAAGACTCAGCTTGACAGGGTGCTGAGACAGCTCATTTCAACTACATTACTACCTAAAATCACAGAATCACAGAAACATCCATGTTGGAAAATACTCTCAGGGTCACCAAGTCCAACCTAGAACCCTAGTCTACAAGATTTACCTTAAACCCTAAGCACCACATCCAAGCCACCCTTAAACACAGCCAGGGTGGGCGACTCCGCCATCTCCTGGGCAGCTCATTCCAGTCCCTGACCACTCTTTCCAGGAAAAACTTTTTCCTAATGTGCAATCTAAACCTCCCCAGCCTCAGCTTGAGGCTATTCTCCCTTCTTCTGTCTCCACTTACTTGTGAGAAGAGCCCAGCAGCAGCCTCACCACAATGTCCCTTCAGGTAGCTGTAGAAAGCAATGAGATCTTCCCTCAGCCTCCTCTTTTTCAAACTAAACAGCCCCAGAAAGGTTGGACCAGGTGATCCTTAAGGTCCTTTCCAACCTGGAATTCTATGATTCTAATACCTTTGAAACAGATAAGATGAAGACAAGGCCAGGTTATTGAACCATAGAATCATAGAATCAGTCAGGGTTGGAAGGGACCACAAGGATCATGTAGTTCCAACCCCCCTGCCATGGGCATGGACACCCTACTCTAGATGAGGCTGGCCAAAGCCTCATCCAGCCTGGCCTTAAACACCTCCAGAGATGGGGTCTCAACCATCTCCCTGGGCAACCCATTCCAGGCTCTCATCACTCTCATGGTGAAGAACTTCCTCCTCACATCCAGTCTGAATCTCCCCACCTCCAGCTTTGCTCCATTCCCCCCAGTCCTGCCACTATCTGATAGACTAAACAGTCCCTCCCCAGCATTTTTGTAGGGCCCCTTCAGATACTGGAAGTCCACAATTCGGTCACCTGGGAGCCTTCTCCTCTCCAGACTGAAGAGCCCCAACTCTTTCAGTCTCTCCTTATAGCAGAGGTGCTCCAGTCCTCTGAGCATCCTCATTGGTTTCTATTTGCTCTGCCTCAGTTGTGTCTATGTTATAATCAAGACATTAGCTCAAAAAATCTGTAGATCCAACCTAGTTAATCCCAGTGGTTACCTAGCAGGCAAGTGGCAGGTAGGAATATATCCAAGTTATGGGTCTGAGACTTACTTTTCGGGGTCACCAGTCCCTACTCTTGAGCAGCAAGAGTTTCTTTTCACTAAGGATTGCTGCCCAGTATAGAGACTGTGGATGGCTGTGGCCATGCACCAAGTATCCCTCAATGCAAAAAGAACTAGAAAAATTGGTCAGATTTTTTTCTCCATTTATCTTCATTATATGTTTGATTATAACTCACTTCAGGGAGGGATCTCAGTTTGCTTTCCTGGTAGGATGGTTCCACTCCAGCAGAAGGTTTGACAGCAGATAAGAATACACAGACCTGTATTGGTGTTGATACACAGCTAGGTCATGTGAAGACAGGAGAGAGTGGACTTTGATGCGTATCAGCTCTGTGAGCCTACCCATGGATTCACAGCATGTCTGTACTGAAATCCTCACCATCCTGCCTTCAACACTTCTGCAACCCATAGAAATTACATCAACTGTCCCACGTACTTATCTATGAAATTATGTCTTTGGTATCTGCAAAAAGATACTATCTAAGGTGTGAATTACATAGAAGACCTGTTAGTAATCTTGTCAGATTACTGTAAATGTTCCTTCATACCCAACCACCCTCTTATCCTTTCTAGATTCATTTAAAACAACTTTACAAAGCAAACATTATTCTCAATGCACAGCACTATCCAGGACCACTTTGTTTCAGTGCTCAGAAAATAACAAAATGTGAAAATCTTCGGCTCAGCAAACAAAACAAAGCAAAACAAAAACCCACGGTTGTGACCCCTGCTGATAAGATCCTCCAGTTCCTAAACTGCTTTTAATTGCAGCCATCCTCATTGTCATCTTCATTTTCCAGTGCTGTATTGCTGAGCTCCTCTCCATAACCCCAGTCACAAGATACACAGTGAGACATGCTGCTGGTTTAAGTTGAAAACCCTTCTGCTGACAAGAAGTCAGCCTCACTCTAGACCAAGCCGTGAGATGGATAATGATTTATTGGACAAATACAACAGTTTTAACATAAAGAACCCTGAAAAGTGCTTGTTCCTTCTCTGTTGTAATCGGATTCCAGGCAGTGATTCTGCCCAGAGGCAAGTTGTACCCTTAGTGTCAGGAAGACAGATGAAAACCTGAAGTTCACCACAACAGTCAGGCGGAACCGGAGAAAAACGTCGCATCAATAAGCAGCATTTATGTTTTAAGTTCAGAGTGTTTAAAGTAGATAAACAGCATTTTAATGTTTGTTTCCCTTCCCATAGCATGTGTTCAATGTGGGGTTGGTTGGTGGAGAGGAGTGGGGCTTTTTTGTGCCAGACAAAGCAAGTTGGAGATATATTCTGCCAGCATAAACGAACACTCTCGATCTGTTTTTCCTTTCTAGGGTCTGCATAGACAAATTCCACAGCAACATCTGATGATAAGATCAGACAGCAGTAGCAGAGACATGTTTAAATCATATTTACAATATGTCCCCTCTGGGCCAACCAGAGAGCAATCTTTCTTAGAACAATACATATTGGTTAGTTGGAGTTGGTGTTTTTTTGCTCCATTTAGAGATAATTTTAGCTCTTCAATGTCATGCAAATACACAGGGCTTTACTCAGATAAAACTGCTATCAAGCATGGGGAGCTCTGCCAGCAAAAGAGCAAACAAGTCTCCTAAGAGGAGCTCAGCTGGAGAAAGGCCTCAGGATTTACTCTGCTGGGCATGAAATGGTGCATTTTTAAAAGACAAGGAAAACGTGGGTTTAAAAGGGAAAAAGAAAAGGCACCAAAATCCTTAGTTACTGAAGTCTGAATTTACTTTAGACTCATCCAAATTTACATACATTAACATGTAAAATGAACCATTAATCAGTTCCCCTGCCAGGCAACCCTGAATGGATTGAGACCCCTTCTCACACTCAGGAACCTTCCACCTTCGTCTACCTCTGAGTGAGGTGGGGAAGAAACAGGTTGGACCAGATGGAAGAAACCAGATGGACCCAACTTCTGAGTGGTGTAGTTGGGAGAAAGTACAACTGCCCAAATCCATACACTCCCCTTAAAGAAGGGTTTGGTTCATAGGAGGAGGAATCTACACTTACTCGTTAGCCCTTCAGCAACTCCAAAAAGTATTTCTGCATGCCAAACACAAAGCTCTTTGTTGCAAGGTATAGCAGAAATAAGTTATTAACAGTATTGCAGATCAGCAGCTGGATACAGGTCTAGACAATGAGACCATCTGCTGCTACAGTAGACAGGCTTAGAGTAATCACATTATAACTGCTCCTGCTCTCTGGGACACGCTGCCCCACCGAGGTTAAGACAATCTTCTGCCTGGGGTGTATGCTATGTCATCATCGACTCATGGGGTTCCTTCCCCATAAAACAAGAGACACTTAGAACTGTCAGAGAAAGAACATTGCACAAGATGGTCCAGTAAGCAAAGAAAGAAATTGGTGCAGCAAAAAGTTTGTAAGGAAGTACCAGGAAGAATTGGTAGCCTCTGTACCACAGAGACACACACACTCCACGCACGGCGTTGGAGCAGGTTCTTCAATACCCTATTCAACTGTTCCCAAACTTCCCTCTGAGATCAAACAATTGCTCAGCTCTGCCCAGGACCAACCAGACCCACAGATCTCTCTGTACAACCACCACCACCAGTTCTTAAACGTGCCGCAGCTTGTGGGGATCGTGGCGGATGCAAGGGATGTAAATATGAGATTCTATTATCAGGCATTGTTATTATCATGTTATGGTCCTGTCTGTATACAGCATCTTAACACTTTGTCAGCTCTTTTCTGGTTTGGCTTTCACTGCCTTTAAGCATCTTGGTACATTTATAATCCCTTTTCTTTAGCTTCTTTTTCTATCTCTTTACTTAAAGACCTAGCATGCAATGAATCAAAGAAGGGATATTTATACCCACACTGTGAGAATGTTTACAGTGTACAGAAAATTCTGTCTGTGGTTTGGTCTTTGTATATTTTCAGAATCAATGACAGTTTTCCAAACTCACTATATTACTGTTGAGTCCACTGAGTCTGTATTTATGTAACTAAAATGCTTTTATTTAGACCTTTGCAACATACCAAAATCAAAAACATTTTAATGAATGAATCAAAGTAGTAGAGCAGAGAAATCTGCAACGTATTAGCCTGGCAAAATAAGGATTTCTGCAAAGAGCCTCTCAGATAGAAAGAATCTGTTTGTTTTACAAAAAGTAATTTTGTTATTTTTATGCCCATTGTTTTAATAACAGAACTTTGATCTTGAAAATATTTTCGTGTGAAACATGAATGTAGTAATAGCCAAAGTTTCCATTTAGCTGCTGCTTCGTGTTCCAAGAATATTGGGTTCCATTACACACAGTATTTAATAATTTACATATGGGCTCCAGGTGACCTCCTCAAGGTCTGGATGCAGGCAGACAGACTGTTGAAGTGTTCCAAAATTTTACTCAGGTACATGGATTTTCAAACTCAGGAACATCAACAGCATTATTAAGGGTCTGACTTCATTTTCCCAATGTTATAATCTGGTTTGAAGAACCTGAATGCTACGGGAGAGTGTTCCAACCAATCATGCAGACATTATACACTCCCTGCCTTCCCCACCTTTTATTTGCAGGGATCCTTGTGATGGTTTGGGAGTTCCCTGTCACCCACACTTTGTAAAATGACCCAGACTAGAACTCAGCCAGCTGGAAGTTAAGGACTGAAGCTCTATTTACAGCTCAGCACAATGTACAAGCAGAGATATACACAATATACAGGAATATTTACAGAAATATGCAAGTTAAAGGTAATAGAGAAACACAACTCCCCTCCCAGAAATCAGAGTCCCCAGAAGGGGCTCCCAACCACCCTTCCACCTTCTCCCCACACCTATACCTTACCCCAAGGTTTGCCTTACTCACAAGGTGAATTAGGAGGATCGGCCAGGGGGGTTAGAAGAAAAGTGGTTAGTGAAAATTAATTGGCAAAGTTAGACTGCCTGAGATGCTGTGCCCCCAGAGAGAGACAGACAGACTTATCTAATGCTTTGGTTTCTTCTCTTAAACATCTCAGCAAGCCTATGAGTGAAGTAGATGTCACCATGTTTTCCTTTCACAACCTGTAGTGTAATTTTCTCTATTAAAATATTCCAATTAGCCTCAAACCAGCACAATCTTTTGAAAAGCTAAGAAGCTGTTCCTCTACTCAAGCCTCTTCTATTAAATTCAGTCCTTCATGACCATTTGGAAGTAAAAGAAGCAGCTACTAATACTCCACTTCTTTAAGTCCCTTTGAAGGAATTTCCCTTTCTGAAATACTTCAGGAACTATAGCTGAAATCTGTCTTACTGTAACACCTTTGCCTCCTTGGGCTTGTGTGAATGAATGAGGCAACATCTCACCTTCCCACCCACAGATGTCACTGGGAGGGAAAAAAAAATTATGGAGGATTCTTTAAATTTCTCTGGCACTTCCAGATGTCAAGCAGCCCTGGCTGACCACATATGGCTCAGCTCTGCCATGCACCTGCAATGAATGCAGTGCCTCTGAGACTGCCAGGCTGTGATGTATGTGTGGGTAAGCAGGTGCTGAGGGATTTATCGAGCATGTGCAAATCACCCCTGCAGCACGCTGTAGATCATAAGTCTCACATTTACAGGACCATCACTTCTGGTATATGTTCACCGCTGAAATGAACCAGAGATGTTCCTGGGATGCTGCATCCGCTCCTGGGGTGCAAGCTGGTCAGGTCAAGGAGAGGGTGGATCAAGTTTTGAGAAGAGATTCTTCACAGAGAAGGTAAAGATATGCTGCTTGGAAGAACTGAGGCTATCCTGAGCACCCTGGTGTCAAACAAATTTGCTTTGAAAGCGGTTGTACGAGCACAGCCACATCAGCACCACATAGCATCTGCCTTGAAGGGAGATGGATGGCAGGTAGAATGATACCCTGGGCTGATATTTATTCTTCATTAAGCGATGTCTGTGATAAGCTGAAGTCTTCACCCCATCCCAAATCAAGTTCAGTGTGCAGCCTTTGAGCTGGCACACCTCTCCAGGATCCTTGGGGTGAATGAATAAATCTTACAAACAGTTATGTGCCTCTAATGACATCGCTTGAAAGGAAGCCAGGCATGATAAATTTTCGTTAATCTTGATGGATGGGTTGGAAGTAAGGCATGCAAGAGATAACCAGCAAAAGCACTAGTATTAGATGTTTCCATTATCATTAAACATGCCACCCTGCCCTTGAAACCTGATTAACGTCAACACCTCTGAAAAAAACACTGGAAATTCTCCAACATCAGATGTGACCTTGAAGTACTGCACTCCATGGCAGCTGCAGAAGGCTGTGACTCCTCAGATCATGTTCTTTGATCTTCAGTTATGATATGAGCACCATTAACATTTTAGAGGGCTCCAGAGTTAGCAAACTACTCTCCTCTCTCCCATTTCCCATCAGTAAAGAGGACATAGGCTACAATTCAGCATCTGAAAACAATGATGTATTTATGTCCCAAGTATAAGTGTTGTTGGCCACTAAGGATCAAGAGGTCCACATGTACAGCACACACTGGCCACTCTGTCACACACTCCAGGCAGAACCTGCTCATCCATCCTCTGAATTCAGTGATTCCAACAAGAGGTTCTGCACTTGGAGCATTGGTAGCTTAGCACTTGGAGCATTGGTAGCTTAGCACGGCCCAAAGTAAACAATGTGGTTATAGTCCAGTCACTGATACTGGAGAAGTCTGAATCATCTGCTTTTAGATGTTATATCCAAGTAAGCTTAATCATACTGGCAACATAGCAAAGTTTATACTGCTACTGAATAGAAGGAGTCTTCTGCAGAGCATGGGACATTTCCATCTATTAAATATCTGGAATATTTCAGCACACTCCTTTAAAGTATCACATGTGGGGCACATGCTGCAACATGCGCACTGAAGCACAGCTGTGGCATCACACTCCTCCTCCTCTTGCTCATGCTCCTCCTCCTCCTGCATGCTGCTGAACCTCTGGGGCTCCATGTACAGCCAGGGCTCTGGCTGTAGTGACCCAACAGCAGGAAGGATGCAGGACAGAACCACCTCCTGCCTGGGTCCCTGTGTGAAGACACAGGTATAAGCTCTGGTGAGCTGTGGCCAGACCAGGCTGCAGCAGCACTCCCCGTTCGGGAAGGAAAACCATCTGGATTCCACAGTTCACAACTGGGGCAGGCATTCCAGGGCAGCCAGGCTCCCACTGACTTTCACTTTGTTTTCTTTAAAAGAGACAGAGTTGCTGTCAGCTTTCCTACGACTTTCTCCCACTTTAATTTACATCCCATGCAAACGCCACAAACATTTTCCACTGGAATAAGCCAAGGACAGAGCTTTTCCCCTGCAGCATGAAGTTGTGCAAAGAGATTTGGATTACTTCTAGTCTGATTTTTTTTTTTTCCTGATTTTGAAGAAAAAATAACTTCTTTTCATTTTCAGGTTTTATTTGGGTTACAATTATTCTTAGCAAGCCACAAAGAAGGATAAAATTGGAATTCTTTTTTAAATTACAGTTCCATTTTTCAGATTTCAGGTTTATGGTATGAGGCATAACTCAAGAGGAAATAAGCAGAATATATACAGTCATTAGCTCATTGGTATATTAAATACCAGTCTGCAAACTACCCTCACTATATAGTTGGCACACATCTGTGTCCACATATATCTGATTTCTGATGTGACTCAATCACAGAATGGTTTAGGTTGGAAAGGATCTCAGAGATCATGTACTCCAACCTTCCCAGCATGAGCAGGGAATTCCTCTTGACTAAACTTGGCTACTCCAGGCCTCATCCAGCCCAGTCTTGAACACCATCAAGGATGCAGCATCCACAACCTCCCTGGGCAGCCTATTCCAAAGTCTCACTACCCTTGTACTGACGAACTTCTTTCTAAGATCCAATCTAAATCTACTCTCCTTCAGCTTAAAACCATTCCCCTTTGTCCTCTCTCTAGACACCCTTATGAAAAGTCCCTCTCCAGCCTTCCTGTAGGATCCCTTCAGGTATTGAAAGACAGTTCTAAGGCCTCCCCAGAGTCTTCTCCAGGCTGAACATCCCCAGCTCCCTCAGTCTATCCTCATAGCAGCCATGCATCAGTTTCCCCTTCTGCCAGGTTGTGCTTCTACTGCGCTTCAGTCCTCAGGACAAAGCAAACGAGCAAACCCCAGTCCCTCACAGAGTAGATCAGGTTAGCCCAGAGAGATGCCTCACATTTCCTCATTTTTCCTTCAAAAACAGAACCAATGCAAAACATAGCAAGACTTAATTAAGACCTTATTCATTAGCTGTCATGTACTGTAAACAGCGTGTCCTGGCTACCTATAAACACACAGCAGCGAGGCTGCAGCTGAAAGGTCTCTCAGAATTCACTAAGTTACTTCTGCAGATAAATTCCATTCACTGCCTTACTATTTTTAAAAACAATGTCCTTAAACATCCCTGTAATTCTAGCTTTACCCTAGCATTAGTAGCTTGGGAACTAGGTGACAGCTTTCTGTGACTTGAGTGGCCAGAGCAGTACACCACATTAAAAAAGACAAGAGGGTTTGGGTTTTTTCCCACAGTAATATTTGAATGCAGTGAAGTGTCTCATAGCCACCATAAAGGCAATAAATTGCCACATATAATTTGACATTCTTGCAACCATACGATGTGTGGTTCATGGAATCAGTCAGGATTGGAAAGGACCACAAGGATCAGCCAGTTCCAACCCCTCTGCCATGGGCAGAGACACCTCACACTAGATCAGGCTGGCCACAGCCTCATCCAGACTCGCCTTAAACACCCCCAGGGATGAGGCTTCCACCACCTCCCTGGGCAACCCCTGTCAGGCTCTCGCCACCCTCATGCTGAAGAACTTCCTAACATCCAGCCTGAACCTACCTATTTTCAGATTTGTTCCATTTCTCCTAGTCCTATCTCTGCCTGACATCCTAAAGAGTTCTTCTCCAGTTTTTTGTCCCCTTAAGATAACAAAGGGTCACAATAAGGTCACCTTGGAGCCTTCTCCTCTCCAGACTGAACAGCTCCAACTCCCTCTGTCTCTCCTCATAGCAGAGGTGCTCCAGCCCTTTAATCATCCTTGTGGCCCTTCTCTGGACACTTTCCAGCACCTCCATAGCCCTCTTGTAACTGGATGCAGTACTCCAGGTGTGATCTCAGCAGTGTGGAGTAGAGGGGGAAGATCACTCTCCTCGCCCTGCTGCCCACACTGCTCTTTCTTCAGCCCAGGCTCTGGTTGCTCTCTGAGCTGCCAGAGCACACTGACAGCTCACATTGAGTTTCTCATCCACCAGTACCCCCAAGTCTCTTTCCTCAGGGCTGCTCTCAAGCCACTCACTGCCCAACCTGTATTTACCTGCTGCATGGAAGTTTGAAAGGGAACATTTGTGAGCATAATAACTTTAATACAACCAGGTTCCACTCAACTGAAAATTGATTTTACTCAACCATTTAACTGACTCTTTTTAAGATAAGCTGCATGATGAGCTAGATCTGTGCACTACCACAGGTAGTTTTGATCCTGGTATTGGTGTTCCTTGCAAGCAATATGGTTGTAGAGCACAGTATTTGTGTGTATTCCCTCAGTGGACATAGCCTTGCTATGACCTCCTCCAAAGGGAGATCATGAGGCTAAAGAAAACATAGAATCATAGAATGGTAAGGTTGGAAGGGACATCAAGGATCAGCCAGTTCCAACCCCCTGCCATAGGCAGGGACACCTCCCACTAGTACAGGTCACTCAAGGCCTCATCCAACCTGGCCTTGAACACCTCCAGGGAGGGAGCAGCCACAACCTCCCTGGGCAACCTGTTCCAGTGTCTCACCACCCTCACTGCAAACAACTTCCTCCTAACATCCAGTCTAAATCTCCCCTCTGCCAGTTCAAACCCATTGCCTCTTGTCCTGTCATTACAAGACCTTTTCAATAGTCCTTCCCAAGCCTTCCTGTAGGCCCCCTTCAGATACTGGAAGGCTACTATGAGGTCTCCTGGAAGCCTTCTCTTTTCCAGGTTAAAAAGCCTCCACTGTCTCAGCCTATCCTCATAGGAGAGCTGCTGCAGCCCTCTGATTATCTTCGTGGCTAATGAACCACAATCAACACAATGAATTGTTTCTAAATATCCAGAAGACAATCACATGCAGATCCCATCATTATTGTGTCTCTGCAAGTGAATCTGAGCCTTGTGGTTGGTCCACTCCTGACACTGCAGTGGGTATAAATTGTTTTCTTGGGCAGCCTGAAGGGTAACCAGAGTGTGATGGTTCTTTTCTGTGCCACTGCTGCCTAATGGCATGATTACAGTGAAGCAGTCAGAGCCTTCCACCAACAGATGAGGAACAGAATTGTTCTAGCAAAGGCTGAGATGGGCAGGTCACTGACATTTCCATTTCGGGGCTGTTTGACAGTTTCTGAGGTTTTATTTCTACTTAGAAAGGGAGTTGAATAACAAAACCTGAGTGTTTTCAGAGGAAAAAAAAATAATGAAAATACAATGTTCAGATGTTATGCTTCAGTTTTTATTTTTACACAAACCCTGAAGTTTTGAAACAGGAAAAATAATTCCTCAGAAGAGCAAGCAACCTTGTCCTCCAATTTCATTGCCAAATAGCTAAATATTTTATTTGGAAGATTGCATTGGTAGATAAGTTTTTCTCTCTCTCTTTCTCCCCCAAATGAAAATGCAGCAATAGGACTCAATGATCTCTAAAGTTCTATCATTCTGTGAAACACCATTTCAGATAGGGGAGAAGGATGTCTTCTGGAAAGAAATCCATTTTCCAGGTATGTCATGTTCACAGTAGGGTTTAACCCTAACAGCATGAAGCTGTGTTATCCCAGACACCTTCAGAGTAAGTCAGCCCAGAAAAGTCTCACATTGCTCCAAAAGAGGCTCTCATCAATGCCTGCCAATATTTAAAGGGTGGGAGTCAAGAAGATGGGGCCAGACCCTTTTCCATGGTGCCTAGCAACAGGACAAGGGAAAACAAACTGGAACCCAGGAGGTTCCATCTGAACAAGAGGGGAAAATTCTTTGCTGTGAAGGTGCTGGAGCCCTAGACCAGGATGCTCTTCTTCTCTGGAGAGATTCCAAACCTGCCTGGACATTGTGATCCTGGGCAACCTGATGTGGGTGACCCTGCTTTAGATGGGGGCATGGGCATTGGACTAGGTGATCCTCAGAGGTCCCTTCCAACCCTCACTAGTTTGTGATTCTATGAGAAAGACTTGACAGGATGAAAAGCTTTTTCTTTTTTTTTTATTAAAGAGAGAGAAAAAAAGTTTTAAGTATCAGATAGAGAGGGAAGGAGGGAAGGAGGGAAGGAGGGAAGGAGGGAAGGAGGGAAGGAAGGGAGGGAGGGAGGGAGACTGGAAAATCCATTTGATATTTTCTGCCATCCCTAATCATTGTGGTCACTAAACATCAGCTCAGAAACTAGTTACCAGCCTCAGCTGAAGGCACTGCTGTCTGAAAGATTGGGCTCGGGTCCAGCCACAAATTTCTCTCTTCCTTACAAGAAAATAAAGCAACTTCCATGACATTTTTAAAGACAAATTCCTGGATCTTCTCTTCACTCAATTTAAAACTCTTTCAGTTAAGTTATGTAGAATTTTACAGCAAATCAGATTTAAACATTATGAAAATGTGGCAAGGAAGACTCCAGGGACTCCTTCAAAATTCTGCAATGAATAAGATATGTAATGTGAGGTTTTGTAAACCCCAAGTGGAGGTTTATGAGTTCACATTGCTGTGTTTCCAAGAATAGCAGGGAGGCAAGGTCTGTAGGATGTAAGTAGATTAAATGATAGAGTGAAAAAATACATGAATTGGAGCAGATCATTCGTTCTCCATGTCATTGAAGAACCCCTTCAGAATCCCACAAAATCTTTTAAAGAACAGCTTGAGAGCCAGAAAACTTCATGTTCTTCCCAACTGGAGCAGTTGGTCTAATAATAGATGGAAAATTGTTTGCCTTAGAAGATTTTTGCCGCTCACACCACTTATTTGGACAATGATACAACGTTCAAAACAGTTACAAATAACTCCCTGCCACACCACAGACAGCTGAGGTCCTCACAGCTTGTATCTGACCACTGGAAATGATAACCAGAAGACATGTGGCTTGTGTTTCATGAATCCCAGGATATCTGCATGAGAGCACTCACAAGCAGCAGTTAGATGGACTGCCACCTTTGATGAACAACAATTCACTCGTTTCCTTTGGCAGAATAAGGAACTGAAGTGCATTACAAACACCTCAGCACAGTTGGTGCTCTCATTAGCAACCACAACCAAGTCTGGTTGAAAGTTCTTTCTTGGAAAAGTTTTAATGAGAAGTTTCTACTGAATTACTTTGGAGGTGTCCATAGTGGCTTGCTGTCCTGTTCTTTGGGCAAAAATTCTCAAAGTCCAAATCAAAATCCTCTGCATTTGTCACATAAATTTGCTATTTGACCAGGATTAAGAACAAGACATCCCGTGACCTCCTGCCCTGCTTAGGCTTTACCCCAAAAGCCCTACACCTTCACAAGTGGAATGGTTCCTTCATTCCTTGATGAACAGCACTACAAAGCACCAACCAACTGCAGGTTTCTGTGTTAATTCTGAAGTAAAATCATTTGTACTCCCTCAACTGTTCTGCCTGACTTTTCTTTACCCTCCTATCTGCCTCCTGCATTTCAATCCACTTAAAATACACCAGCTGGGGCCAACCCCCCTCAAACTAATGCTATTGTTTCCTGGCAACCCTTTTTTTTTTTTTTTTTTTTTTTTTCCTTTAAAAAAAAAAAAAAAATCAGTCATACAGGATTTTTCCTTAGGGCAAGTCTAGCCAGTTAATTATTAAGTAACTAAATTGCTTACCTAGTTAGAGGGACTCTGACCCATCAGCAGTCATCACTTGGTTTCCAGTGCAGTCACAGTTAACAAGCAGTGAGAAGATAGAACCACCTGCTACCTGTGAGGGCAAGCAGCCCTGCACAGCTTATTGCCACAGCAGTGGCAGAGGATGGGGCTGTGCTGCAGCATGCCTAGGTCTGGTCCTACTGTTAACAGGACAGCAGGATCTGCAATGTCCTGAAGCCTACTCTTCTCCACCCTGAAAGTATTTCCAGATGGGATCCTGCCTGGGAGCAGCTGAGACTTTTCTATTGCTTTAGGAGAAGCCCTGGAATGGAAACCTTTCAGGTGTTGTGGCAGCAGCATAGAAGACAGAAAAGCTGTACTGCTGCAGGCAGGGCAAGCAGAGCTATATGGGGATGCAGATCCTCCAAACCCACGGTTTGGACTTCAGTGGAATTAGTAGGATGCCTGCTGAGGCTGGGATGGAAGCCTGCTCTAGGCAAAGAAGGGCTTGTTGTTTACACAAGGATGCCAAACAGTTCCCTTAGGAAGGATCTAAGTGTAAACTCATTTATGTGAAATGTGAAAACTAACTGTGAACTCACAGAGCTGCCATCACCCTGTGGCAGTACAGAACAGTTTGTCTTCTTGTTTAGGCATCCCAAAGTCATCTGCATACCTGGATCTTTTCCTCAGCTGTGTGTTCAGAACGCCTACATTTAAAAGTCAAAACATGCAAACAGCAAAGCAAACGGCTCCATCAACCTTGAACAAGAAATGCACAGTGACTGCTGCAGAACACACAGGGCTTCTGGAAGCCCAGGGACATGCAGATATCGTCAGCAGCACACAAAGGTGCTGCTCTCCTTGGCTTGTGCACAGCAGGAGACAAACGAACTTTGACGTCTCATTTCAGCTCATCACAGAACAAAGACAACAAAGGTGCTCCATGTGCCACGTGGGTTATTCCTGCAGCAACCACTGAGCCCAGTGAGGACAAGGGCACCCCTCTCTGTGAACCCTAAGTCTGGTTTGTATAAAGCCTGATGTTTTCTTTCATAAGACTGCAGTTGCCAGAGATTAGTCTGTTCTTGCTAGGATTAAGCAGATAGCCAGAACATGCTGCAGTGTATGCTGCCAGCCAATTAAAGCAGATTGGGGCCTGATACTGATAATAGAGATTCTACAGAATATTATTCAGCTTCCCAGACAATAAATCTTAGAATTAATGTCTGGGATATTGTTTCAGTCCAATAACATCTCTTGAGGATTTATACAATGGTTATTTATACAGCTAATTTTATTTGGAGCAATGATGTCTCTAGACTGATTGAAGGAACTCACAAGTTGAGCCTTGAAGCCTGTCTTATTGTGGTTGCTTTCTAATTAATCAGCACTGAAAACAAAGCAGCAAATCAGACACAAAGAGAAGGCTGCAGAACCAGCAAAAATTGGCACCAGTCATTTTTAAAGTCAACAGCAATTCTTCATAAAGACTTTGTACAAGTCTGCAGATGCTACTTACAGCCAGGGATTCAACCCTCAGCTCTCACTTTAAGTACAGTTGCAACAGTTTGTAATTTTTCACACTCTATTTATTAGCTCTGATTTCCTCTGCTTTTCTTTTAAGTCTTCTTGTTTTACAAGGCAAGTATGAATTTGTCTTACAACTTCTGTGCGTATATTCTTACCAATGCAGGAACATTTCCACATATTACTGTTGTCCAAAATGACCACCCAAGTCCTGTTCTAGAGGCACAGGATGCATCTAAGGTATGAAAGGTTAAAAATCAACCTCCATGTTCACCAACATGCTGCTATTGCTGAAAACAGTAATGGAAATTTTCCCCTGAAACTGGATGCATCTGAACGTAGGTTGGATACCAAGGAAAGTGCTGTCTACACTCTAATTTCTCCCCTTAATTGGTTTTGTCTCAATATTGTTAAGAATAACGTTAATAAAAGGCTAAAGTACAAGACCCAGTTCAAGAGGGACATAGAACTGCTTGAGAGAGTCCAGTGCAGAGCCACAAAGATGATGAAGGGAATGGAACAGCTCTCTTATGAGGAGAGCCTGAGGGAGCTGGGGCTGTGCTGCTTGGAGGACACTGAGAGGTGACCTCATCAATGGTTATAAATATGTAAAGAGTGAGTGCCAAGAGGATGAAGCCAGGCTCTGCTGGGTGATGCCTGATGACAGGGCAAGGGGCAATGGGTGGAAGCTGAGGCATAGGAAGTTTCATGTAAACACGAGAATGATTTTTTTCCCTGTGAGGGTGACAGAACACTGGAACAGGCTGCCCAGGGGCATTGTGGATTCTCCCTCTGTGCTGGTTTGAGGCTAATTGGAATATTTTAATGAAAAAAATTAGATTATAGGCTGTGAAAAGCAATGGTGATGTCTGCTTCACTCATAGGCTTGCTGAGATGTATAAAAATAAGGACAGAAACATAGATGACACAGAGTCTCTGACGGAGTTGCTGTGTCTTCTCCCTGGGCTTCTGCTGTGTAACCCAACTCATCATTCTGCTTCTAACTTCCCTTACCAATCCTCCAGACTCACCTTGCACGTAAGCTAGACCTTGGGATAAAGTAGAGGGATAGAAAGAAGGTAGAAGGGTGGTTGGGAGCCTCTCCTGGGCACTCTGATTTCTGGGAGGGGGACTGTGTTTCTATATTACCTTTCACTTGTATATTTCTGTATATTTCTTTAAATATCTGTGTTTATTGTGTACGTATCTGCTTGTAAATTGTGCCAAGCTGTAAATACAGCTTCATTCCTTAACTTCCAGCCAGCTGAGTCTAGTCTAGGTGATCTTCATAGAGTGGGGAGGGGAGATAACTCCCAAACCAGCACACCCTCTCTGGAGATACTCAAAACACACCTGGACTCTTTCCTGTGTGATCTGTCTAGGTGATCTTGCTCTGGCAGGAGGGTTGGACTGGATGAGCTTTCAAGATCCCTTCCAGTCCCTGACATTCTGTGATTCTGTGACCAAACATGAGTGATTTGGTGCTTAACTGAGCTGTCCCACTCAACTGCTGCATGATTCTGGAAAAGTCATTTCAATCACCTCCTGCAAAAACCTGTTTTCTAGTTAAAAGCTGTATATTAAAGCCCAAATGTGTGACAGCTGGCACCCAAGATCTGCTGCTCAATTTCAAAACAGGTAAGAGGAATTATATGCTTTACAGCATTTTTCAGCATTTGCCATTTTAGAAGAAAATATGAAATATTTCCATATCAAATATGAAACTAATAATTATATCTTCACATTTCAGACATCTCTCTACTCTCATTTTGAATAGGCCTGTCAGTTGTAAAGGAGCTGTTGCAGCTGAAAAGAAATGCCTGTGATGACTTGTCTTTTGATGTGTCCTGGCCTATCGATGTCTTTACCAGCACAGTGATTTTTCCATGCTAAAAATTACTTCAAAATCCTGCAATTCAGGGTCAGAGAAATAAAGAATTAATTCTTTTATCTGGGTTTAATCCAAGCAGGAGTACAATACCATATGTACTGCATAGGCTGAAGCTGACTCATCCTCTAAGCAGACATCTATGTAGTTGAAAAATCAAGCACCTGTTTACTTGCCTTTTGGAAAGGAAAGGTTTTCATAACTTGTGCAGCTCTGCTGGTGAGGAGGGTTCTATTTTCAGGGCAGACAAAGTAGACATACTGGTGGCTGGAAGCCAAGTTAAACAACAGAGCAAATCTACCTGAACCAGTGACACCACAAACCCAAACAACAAAGTATGCCAAGCAGTTTGATTTTATTGGTGGGTTCCCATGTAAAAGGAACTCTGTAAATAGTCATGAAAGCACTTGGATATCACATGTCTTATTCTATGACATGATTCACATGAAAAATTCATTAGGATTTATGAGAAGTCCCCTGGTCTGGATGGTTTGACCTATAAAGAGCCAGAAGGGGTGTCTCTTCACAAGCAGTTAGCAGCCATTTGGATAAGCAACCACATCAGTTTATTTATGCTTACATAGAACTCAGCCCCAACACAAGTTGAAGTTCACCTAAGACTCCTCATAATACCAATAAACATGATGACTTCTTGTACTCCAAAGCAACAGCAGAGACAGTGCAGTGAAAGAAGGTTGAGAGCCACAGCAGCTTTGCAGCTAAGAGCAGCAAGAGTTTTCATTTGCTAAAATCACAGAATCACTAAATTAACCAGGTTGGAAAATACCTCTGAGATCTTCGAGTCCAACCTAGCACCTAACCCTTCTAATTAACTAAACCATGCACTGAGTGCCTCATCCAGCCTCCTCTTACACATCTCCAGGGATGGGGACTCCACCACCTCCCAGGGCAGCCCATTTCAATGCCAATCACTTCTTCCTAACATCCATCCTGAACCTGCCCTGGCACAGTTTGAGGCTGTGTCCTCTTGTTCTGTCACTTAGCGCCTGGCAGAAGAGCCCAACCTCATCTGGCTACAACCTCCCTTCAGGTAGCTGTAGACAGCAAAGAGCTCTGCCCTGAGCCTCCTCTTCTGCAGGATGCACACCCCCAGCTCTCTCAGCCTCTCCTCACAGGGCTGTGCTCCAGGCCCCTCACCAGCCTTGCTGCCCTTCCCTGGACATGTTCAAGCATCTCAACATCTTTCTTAACTTTTGGAGCCCAGAACTGGACACAAGGTGCGGCCTGACCAGTGCTGGGTACAGGGGCAGTAGGACTTACCTGGTCTTGCTGGCCACACTATTCCTGACACAAGCCAGGATGCCATTGGCCTTCTTGGCCACCTGGGCACACTGCTGGCTCATGTTCAGTTGTTGAGCAGTACCCCCAGGTCCCTCTCTGCCTGGCTGCTCTCCAGACGCTCTGTCCCCAGCCTGTAACGCTGCATGGGGTTGTTGTGGCCAAAGTGCAGAATCCAGCACTTGGACTTGTTAAAATTCCTGGCACTGGACTGTGCCCATCTGTCCAGGTCCCTCTGCAGACCCCTCCTGCCCTCTAACAGACTGACCCCTCCTGTTAACTTGGTGTCAACTGCAAACTTACTGATGTTGGACTCAATGCCTTCATCCATATCATCAATGAAGATGTTAAGCAGGACTGGGCCCAGCACTGATCCCTGGGGCACACCACTAGTAATTGGCCACCAAACTGAATGTGGTTCCATTCACCACCACTCTCTGGGCCCAGCCATCTAGCCAGTTCTTAATCCAAACCTTGGTCAGAAGCAGTAAGATTCATTTTAAGTCTTCACTGTTTGAGAAAGCCATGAACCTAAAATGTGCACTCTGTAAGCAAGAGCAAGAATGTACCAGGAAGATGATCAGAGGGCTGCTGGAGCACTCTCCTACAAAGACAGGCTGAAAGAATTGGGGCTGCACAGCCTGGAGAAGAGAAGGTTTCAGGGAGACATCATAGCTACATTTCAATATCTGAATGGGAGCTACAGTCTGGGAAAGGGTTTGCAGAAGGATTTGTAGGGACAGGATGAGGGGGAATGGTTTTAAATTGAACCAAGGGTAGATTTAGTCTGGACATTAGGAAAAGTTTTACAATGACAGTGGTGTAATACTGGAACAGGCTGCCCAGGGATGTAGCTGAGGCCCCATTCCTGGAAACATTCAAAATCAGACCCTGTTATGGTCCTGGGCAGCCTGGTCTAGTTGGAGGTGTCCCTACTGACTGCAGGGGTGTTGGACAAGATGGCCTTGGAGGATCTCCTCCAACCCAATGCAATCTGTGAAGTTTCCAGCAAAAACCTGCAATAAGCATCAGTGCATCAGACTTCCCTCCCCCCACCCCCCCCCCACAACAGAATTGTTGAAAATGAGCTAGAAAATTGTTCATTAGCTATGGAAACCTGCTCATGTCTGTGGCTGGAGCACAGTTGTCTGAGTGATGCACCCAAGCCTTAGGAAATCATGAACGAATCTCCATTGGGTATGCAGGGAGCACAGGGTGAAGTCCTACTAATATGGATTTGCCTAGAAATCCCACAGAGAGCTTAACAATGCAAGGCTATCATAGAATGTACTGGTGGCATAAAATATTCCTAGTAGGCAGTGTACTGAATAGATGAAATGTGATGACTTCAGCTCACGTAGCTCAAATGCTTGGTGAGAAGTGGCTGTTCAGCAGAGGGCAGAGTGCAGAGCATTCTGTCCATAGATGACTTTATCTAGTTTCACATCTGTGCAGTTCCCCCCTTTAAGCAACATATTTGAGTGAAACAGGAGTATTCTAGCAGGAATAGCTCATTATATCTATGAAGAGACAGTTCCTTTCAATTCAGACCATACAGAGACCTATCTGGAACATTTTTATGACATCCACTAGCTCTATAAAAAGAGTACAATTGATATCCACCTAGTGTATTCACAGGGCAACACATTTGAAAAGCCAGCAGTGCTTCCCAGAAGTGTTTGTCCTCGAAAGACAAGCAGCTTCGCAAATGGCACTGTGAGTTTTACCTGCTCTGGTAAGCAACTCTGTATTCCCAAGATTTTATTAGTCAGATTAGAGGCCTGATTCTTGTACAATGATCCTTGTGCTTCTCAAAACCACAGGTTTCAGATAAAGAGGTGAAGAGCTTCATGATTTCCATGCTACAACCCAGGACTGGATCCATAATGAAACAATTACCATTAAACAGACTGCATAAATGTGGTGCTTGTGAGGTCTGCCAGACTTTCTTTGGGTCATGTTTAGAAACAATGTGTAGGGAAGAACAGAACTGTAGGTGATGTGAATCATAGAATCCTAGGTTGGAAGGGACATCAAGGATCATCCAGTTCCAACTCCCTGCCATAGGCAGGGACACCTCCCACTAGCACAGCTCACTCAAGGCCTCATCCAACCTGGCCTTGAACACCTCCAGGGAAGGAGCAGCCACAACCTCCCTGGGCAACCTGTGCCAGTGCCTCACCATCCTCACTCCAAACAACTTTCTCATAACATCCAGTTTCAATCTTCCCTCTGCCGGTTTAAACCCATTGCCCCTTGTCCTGTCATTGCAAGCCATTGTCAATAGTCCCTCCCCAGCCTTTCTGTAGCCCCCTTCAGATCCTGGAAGGCTACTATCAGGTCTCCTCGAAGCCTTTTCTTCTCCAGACTGCAGAGCCCCAACTCTCTCAGCCTGTCCTCATAGCAGAGCTGTTTCAGCCTGTCATGTGCTATGAATTTTGAGTAGCCTGAACTGTTGCACTTAAAATATCTTATTTCTTTTGGAGAAGCCACAGACAGCCCCAAATGAAATCAAACCCTTAGGAAGCACTTGAGCAGAATTTTTTGGTGAAGAGGAACACTGAACACAGACAATGTTCTGAAAAATCAGAGCAGTCACTTCATTCATACGTGGAAGCACAACCTCCCCTCTATGTTTAATGTCACAGAAATGCTAACTGCTCATGGGGGAATATTATATCAATGTTAATAAACAGCTGGGTAAAAACAGGGGAAAGATTGCATGAGATCTGCAAGCACTCTGGAATATTTGGTTGGCACTTTTTTGGACTGTTTGTGAGCATTTGCTGATATTTCTGAAGGCATGCTGGGAAAAATGTTATGGGAAAATAAGAGTTCAGTAGTAGAACCATATGAAAAAAATCAACAACAAATAACGACCAAAGAAGCTGATTTATCTGGAGGATACCCAACAGAAATGAGTGCTCAACATGAAATAATCTGTGTAGGACAGTATTTCATGGTAGGAAAGCTCAAGAGTAACTTGTGTGTTATTTCTACAATTAGTTCCCTTCAGAACTCCTACCACTACATTGCTAACTTCATGCAGAAGATGAGAGAAGCATCAGTGTCCACATATATCAGTCTGTCAGTTTCCTAATCCTAGCCTCAACCTAACCCTAACCCTTACCCCTACACCCTAATCCTAACCCTGACTCCAACACCTAACTCTAACCTAATCCTAACCCTAACAGCTAGCCCTAACTCTAAGCCCTAACCCTAACCTTTCACCAAAATGCCAGCAACAGTCTGCAGACCCAGTTTGATTGTTAGCATTTACCAGCCAAGCCCCAGAAGGGTGGATATTCCAGTAAGAAGCCAAACCCTTGAGCAATATAAAAGGCCTGCCAAGGACAGCCAAGTAAAACCAGATGCTGTGAATTGGAAAGATACAGAATGGTAGTCAGATACACTGGTAGGCAGTGTGAGATGAGAAAATAAGGAGAGGACGAGGCAGTGAGTGGAGAAATGACAGAAATGAAAAGAGCAACAGGGAGAGAACTGACATGGGCAGTAGGAAAAAGCACAGTGTATAGAGTGATGGTTTGGGAATTCCCTGCCCCCCCACACACACTTTGTAAAATGACCCAGACTAGAACTCAGCTTGCTGGAAGTTAAGGACTGAAGCTCTATTTACAGCTCAGCACAATGTACAAGCAGAGATATACACTATAGACGGGAATAGTTGCAGAAATATACAAGTTAAAGGTAATACAGAAACACAACTCCCCTCCCAGAAATCAGAGACCCCAGGAGGGGCTTCCAACCACCCTTCCACCTTCTCCCCACCCCCATACCTTACCCCAAGGTTTGCTTTACACGCAAGGTGAATTAGGAGGGTCAGCCAGGGGGGTTAGAAGAAAAGTGGTTAGTGAAAATTAATCGGCAGAGGAGCCAGAGCCAGAAGCTGCTAGACTGCCCCAGACACTGTTCTCCCAGCAAGAGACAGACAGAGAATGCCTTATCTATGTTTATGTTCTTTTCCCAAAACAATTTTCCAGCAAGCCTATGAGTGAAATAGACATCACCATGTTTTCTTTTCTCAGCTTATAATGTAATTTTCTCTATTAAAATATTCTAATTAGCCTCAAACCTGCACATATAGGGAGCCAAAGGAAGGCATACATCAGTGCAAAAAGGAGAAATGGGTTTAGCCATATATGCCCAAATTACTGTTAGCTGTAATGCTGCTGCCTACATCACAGTTAATGTAGCAGTTGGGATCTGCCAGACAAGAACAAATGATCTCCAAGTGTTTGGAAAAAATTCCAAGTATGAATGTATGTATTTGCCTACATAAAACCCAAAAACTTATGACCTTACCATTATTACCTACAGTTGGTGCTGTCCCATTTCAATCTGTTTGTCTTCAATGAATTGCTGATAATGCATAGCTGCTAACTTTACACAGTAGAGGTCAATACTGTCCTTTTATATGATAACTGAGGCTAGCACTAAAGGAATGGCAAATGTACAACTTAAACAAATTTCAGCAACTTGAAAGAGCTTTGCAGGCCTCCTGAAATAATTCCTACCACCAGCTCAGTACACTAACCTTTGCCTTTGGAATAGCTATAGTCAGATAAATCATTTAACTCTAACATCAAGGTTGTTACCTTTGGTTTTTTTCCATTATTTTCTATCTTGTTATTCAATTACTTAAATCAGTCACTAGAGCCTACTTCAGTAAGCTTCAATAATCTATAAAATGATTATTTCTACCATGTTTATTTCTACCATGGGTTGTGGGGTTTTTTTCATTATTTGTGACCAGTCAGCCCAATCCTCTTTACAAATGTTACTGATTTTCTCTTTACATTGGGACAGAGGGGCCAGGTCTGTTTCCTCAGTGGCTAGCATTGAAAAGAGTGTTGGAAGGCATAAAGCTATTGCAAAATAAAACTCATATCTTTAGACAATACCTGCCTTTGGAACCAGATACATTAGACTCCAGAGTCTGGGCTAAAGCAATAGGTTTGGAGATTACAGCAGCACAGACCCACTCTGAGTGCATACAGCCAGCAAGAGTGCACAGCAACCAGTGTCTTATATAAACATGTCTCGGGGAGACACAATCAGTCTGCTCTTCCCACTATGCCTCCTAGCTGCAGTTCCAATGATCAAACAAATGGGTGGAAAAAGCACCTCCCCTCCCCTGTATGTAGCTGTTTAAGCAGCAAATGTCAAGAAGATCCTAGCAGCAGAGGTTTGGAACATGCAGGATGCTGGGTACAAGCTTAGACCACAAATGGTAAGAAAGTTTTGCACTGGCTCTAAGTACCATGACTGAGGTCTCCCTGACTTCATGCCACAAGGTCCTTTCACAAAGAGCAGTTGTTTCAACTGGAGTATGGAAAAACCTTTCTGTAGGCTTTATAAATGCTGTCTAATGGAAAATGAATTAGCAGAACATGAGGAGTAGGTACAGGAGCAATCTCATAATGTTCTCATTGTTATAAAACAATGTACAAACATACAGCATAAGCCGTTACATTGAAAACAATCATCCTCCTACAACAGCAAACAGCCCCAGGAAGGGGTTTGTTACCACTCACATAACACTCTGTACTAGTCACTAGTCAGATCTTCTCCTGACATTTAGCAGGATTCTCTGCTTTGGGAGAAAACCTTGATCCTGAATAAACCGCTCCACATTCAGCCTCCTGGTTTAGCTACACAGTGAAAACCATGAGCTGCAGAGAAAGGGAAGGGAGAAGTCATCCTGTGGAGCTGCTGTTTGGATTGTTTTCAAAATGTTATTCCCATTCAAATGTCAATGGAAATTTTCACAGGAAGGTATAAACCCAGAGCAGTTCTAGCCCTGTCAATACACCTTTTGGAAAAAAATAGGGATATGACATTAAAAAGATTCCTTCCCTCTCCAAACTCTTTACCTGGATGAAAGCTTGCTTCAAAGGAGACACCATAGACCTAGAAGACTGGCATGGTTAGCTCATGGACCTCAGCTGTTTCTGACATGTACCTGGCCAGGCTGTCGACAGCTGTTAGGTATTTTAGCTATCACAGTATTACCAAGGTTGGAAGAGACCTCAAAGATCATCAAGTCCAACCCATTACCACAGACCTCAAGACTAGACCACGGCACCAAGTGCCAGGTCCCACACCTCCTGGAGCCCCCTTCAGATCCTGGAAGGCTACTATAAGGTGTCCTGGAAGCCTTCTCTTCTCCAGGCTGCAGAGCCCAAACTGTCCCCAGCTGTTTAGTAGTAAGGATGTCCCTTCTTTGGTTTTCTACCCTGAACACCCACAACTCCCATCACCTATTTCCAAATAAGAGTAAACAATGATACGTATTAATTGCAAAAACAATTGCTTGTCCTAGTGCAACCTTCTTAGCATATGACTTATGGATCCACTGAGTGATTCAATGGGGAGTAAGATCATTAATACTAGCCAAACCTAACTTTCAGCAGGAGATTTCCCTGTCAGTTAACAGCTCCCTGATTATTGTACTTCCCTGGCAAGGATGTCACTGGTTTAAGATTCCCAAAATGTAAATAGGAGGGTTTAAGGATGTCACTGATTTAAGATCCTTGCAAAATAAACATGAGGGTTTCAGGATGAGATCTCTAGCTGCATGCAAGCTTCAAGTTTTCCCTACAAACATCTTTAGTTTCTATTACATGTAGAGCCTGTGATCCTCCAAGCTCCCTCATTGTCCAAGATGTCACGACAATGTCATCACACAGCTCTGCATAGACTGGGATAAACAGTTGCAATACATCAAGCAGAACACTGATGGGAAATCCTCCCCTGAGAAATCCTTTAACACTGGAAGGATTTAAGTACTTTTCATTCAGCTCTCAAACAGAGCTGAATGAAGAGCACATATGCTAAAGAGCAGATCTCAGCCTTTCCCATTGAAGACCAGATGACAGCAAGATATTTTTGCCCTGCACACTCAGTTTGATGCTTATTCTAGTCTGCTCATACAGCTAGTATGATTTTAAAAAAGAAGAGTCATCTTCATTAGATTATTTAAAACTGCATACATTAATTACTATTAATTTTCTAAACATGCATACAACTCTTTTTTCAAGTGGCACATTCTACACACTTACCATATTTGCTTCTTTACTCTTGTCAGACACCACCTGGAGTCCTGTGTGCAATTCTGGAGCCCCCAGCACAGGAAGGACATGGAACTGTTGGAGCGGATCCAGAAGAGGGGCACAAAGATGCTCAGAGGGCTGCAACAGCTCTGCTGGGAGGACAGGCTACAAAAGTTGGGGTTCTTTAGCCTGGAGAAGAGATGGTTTCAAGGAGACCTGATAGTAGCCTTCCAGTATCTGAAGGGGGCCTACAGGAAGGCTGGGGAGGGACTATTGACAAGATCTTGCAATGACAGGACAAGGGGCAATGGGTTTGAACTGGCAGAGGGGAGATTTAGACTGGATATTAGGAGGAAGTTCTTTACAGTGAGGGTGATGAGACATTGGAACAGGTTGCCCAGGGAGGTTGTGGCTGCTCCCTCCCTGGAAGGGTTCAAGGCCAGGTTGGATNGGAAGTGTTCAAGGCCAGGTTGGATGAGGCCTTGAGTGACCTGTACTAGTGGGAGGTGTCCCTGCCTATGGCAGGGGGTTGGAACTAGATGATCCTTGAGGTCCCTTCCAATTTTGTCATTCTATGATTCCTTTTCACCAGGCAAATATTATCATGTCCCTGCCTTAATGTCTCAAAGGCCTGTTACATCTCTCCATCCACTGCCCCATTTTATCCCAACAAGAAATAACTCCTTGAAATTTTTGCTTATTGCTTCCAAGTACTGGAAACTTCTTTTAAAATCTTGGTTGAAAGCAATATACATGTCATGGAAAATCCAGGAGCACTGAAATGAAAAATATTCCTTAAGCCACCACTGTTTTCCAAAATGCCAAAAGAAAAGAAAAGAAAAGAAAAGAAAAGAAAAGAAAAGAAAAGAAAAAAACAGAAGCTCAGTTAGGATCAAATTAAAGGTCATCAAGCCCACAATCCTGTCTCTAAAAGCAATCAGCTGGGGCTACTCATCTTGCACAGCCAGTGGCATGGTCGGTTTGCAGTGATTCTCTCACAGCCTCTGGCAATAAGTAATTTAAGAGCTTTTAGAGACCAAGGTCACAGAACCAGCTGGACTTATCCAAAGATGTTCCATGCCCTCCCTGCACCCATATATTGTTGTAGTCTCTACAACATCCTGCCACAGCACTTGTGATGCAGAACTCATCAGCATTCTCCCAAGAATCACAGACTGGTGGGGTCTGGAAGGATCTGTGGAGGTCACCTACTTCGATGTTCCTGCTAGAGTAGGCTGCACAGGATCATGATGTCCAGGAATGTTTTGAAAGTCTCCAGAGAAGGAGACTCCAAAACCTATCTGGGCAACCCACTCCAGTGCCACCCTCAAAGTAAAGGATTTTTGCCTTCAGTTCAAGTGAGACCTGTGTTCTAGTCCGTACTCATTGCCCCTTGCTCTACCACTGAAAAGAGCCCAGCCCCATCCTCATGACTTCATGCATTTGTAAGCTTTGTTTCTTTTCTGTCTTGGGCCTCACCTGATGCAGAGTTTAAGACTCTTTCCCTCAACAGACCAGGCATTCCACATGGCTTCTGCTTTTGAAGTAAGACACATGTTTTAAAAGGGAATTTTTCTGTCCTTTACACGAATGTAAACAGTGCTGTAAATACATAAGCAGGGCAACTGCTTCCCTAAGAATCCGTGGATGAACACAAAGAGCCTGCTTGTCAAATACACCTCGTGCAAGTATTTAGAACTGTTTAGTTTGGACATGGTACAAAAGCATCCGGAGATAGAGCAGTGTTAGCTGATGTGGAAAAAAACTGAACATTCCACATAACTCACAATCTTCCTGATGGCTTGAAAAGTGAATTTCCATTCCTGTTCTTGGAAACAGGAATTATTTTTTTTTTCACCTTTTAAGAGAAAATAATTGGAGTTAAAGACTTTCGGAAGTGCTTATATGTGAATACAGTCAGGGATAAATACAGCTTCACCTCCTTTTTGTGGGGTCAGACTGTCAATTAAGGGCAATCCAAAGGCTCTCAGATTTGTCAGCTAAATACAATCCCAAACACACCTACTCATGCAAAATGCCAGTGTGTGAGCACTGACAGGTCTGCAACATCCACGTGCACAGAAAATGGGGAAAAGACACTCAGCAGCCTTTCTTCACTGAGCACTCTCTGAGATGTGGACTGACCCTCACTATGAATCCATTGTACAAACTCCTACAGAATATGCTTCTAAATTAGGGCTTGCACTTTATGTCCCACCCATTACCACTGAGTTAATTACAGTCTGAATCTAAACATTATCATTACTTACAATGTACAAGATGTGTGAAAGGGAATTAGGCGTAGATAATGTCAGTTCTCTCTCTCTAAATTGTTTAAATAAGGGAGGGTGAGACAAAGAAATTATATAGTAGGGGATGTGGTGTCTACATCATAATTTGATGCCTACTGCATGGTTTTGTACTGCTGAAGAAATTTAAAGCTGCAACATTTGTGGCCATAGGAGTGACCATTGAATGCTTTCTGGGATGTAGCTCCACTGAAATTTGGAGTCCTTGTGTAGTTTCAAGAGAGCAGTGGTCAGATCTGGGCCTCAGTGTTGTACTCAAAACACAGACTCACCCATAAAAAGCAACTGCTTACCAAAACTGGCTCAAATATTGAGTGAATTCTGCTCAGGAAAAGCAGAATTCAATTTCTAGCACTCAGCTAAAGGCTTACTGAATTACAATGGGCACTTCTTTATTACCCCACGTTTCATTAAGTCCAGTCTTAAAATGTGGCTAATTCTCCCTTACCACAAAGAGGATTATTCATCATAAAATGTATAATAAATAACTTCAAGACTCACAGATATTGTAGTGGTGAATTAATGTAACTATTCAAAGAGCACCCAGCAAGGCTGCCTGATCACATTTCCTAAAAAGCCCCAGAAATAAGAGCATTACTTTACATTTATCTCTACCCATTTAATAAGGAATGTGCAGTTATAGCCAAAATTCTTGTGGGCCTTGCCTCTCAATTATTCATAAATAAAATACAAACTCTACTAGGATTTTAGCTATGTGGAGAGATGAGGAGAAGGAAGCCAGCTATGAAACAGGCTCAGATGATGCCAGTATTTCAAGTGTGTGTCTGAAAACAGCTGGAATTCTGAGGCAGACAAGTAGCTCCTAAGCAACTACACGAAAATATGTGTGGAACGTCAAGAAAGGATGTTCATGTCCTATCTTCTAGCTAGAAGGTTTCTTCTGAAACAGAGGGATCTGATTTGGATTTTTGATGCAGCTGTTCAGTTGCTAATACACAATAGTTCTGTGTTTACATCCATATTCCTCTTGCATCAGCCTTCTACTCGTACACGTAAACCTTGGAATCCTGGCTCAACTGCCAAGCCGAAGTCTAACCTTTTGCAAAGCACTGAATATAAATGTCATATAAACCCTTATCACTATGAGCTGTCTCTGCTCTGGTTGATTCAGACTCCTCTACTACTCCAAGACTGACATTTTATTTGGTCCACGACCACCAGCTCTTCTCTATAAATGCAAACTTGCATTGCTACCAGCAGTACAGATAAAGGATTGAGACGAGTTTACTTGAATTTTAATGCTCAGCGCTACACAGACAGATAAAGAAACCATGTAAAACATACATAGGACAAAAAAGGTCACAAAATGTCAGAGATTGCAGTATGTTTGAAATGTATAGCTCTGCACAGTGCCTCAGTGCTTGGCAATGAACAGAATCTTGAGAAGATCATGGCATTTTATATGTACTGCACATCTTCTAACTGCACTGAATGTATCTTAAATGAGCTCAGGGCCACTGCAAGTTTCAGTTTCTGAAAGGCTCCAGCTCATAAACTAAGTGCGCAAGGAAGACTATGCTACACTGAACACGTTAATTTTAGGAGCTTTGTGAGAATCACATAAGGCAAAAGAATGCCACAGATGATTGCTGTGGACAGGGATTTGACTCTTTGGTATTTAGTGATTCCATTTTTTTAAAGGCAAACTGATGTAAAAAAAAAAATCCATTTTCCTGCACACACATCACATCAAGTGTAAAATGATGTTACATCTCAACATACAAACTGACATCCCCTCACCCTGCTTATGACAGGATAGCAAAGTAAATGGCAGAGCCCTAATAGCTCAGTAATGTTCCCACCACAGTACACTACCTCTGATGATGAGAAAACTAAGTAAAACTGACCACCCTTAGCTGTGGCAATGTAATTCCAGCCCTGGTGGCACTCGGCTGGAAACCAAACCTCTTTTCAGTTTCCAACCTCAGCCTTTGAAAATAACATTAAAGGCTCATGTTGAGAGGCTGCTTTTTAAACTTCCTTTTGAGAGAGAACTGAAATGTAAGTGTCTCCAGTAGGAAAAGCTCCATTTGTGCCTTCTCCTGTGAATAACGGCAGCAGGGAGAAGGGAACTTCAATCTCCTACCAGCACTCCAAATCGTAGTCTCAATGCAAGGCTGCAGTGGCCTTTGAAAGTTTTGATTTATAAACAAAGTAACTATTCCTGCCAAAATGTCAGGTTAAAGTATATCACAGAATTGAGCACACCATCTGCCTAGCTGTGACTCCAAATGAAAATGTTATTCAAGTTCTTGCCTATATTTTCCATCCAAATATTTGCATAGTTTCAAATAGCCAAAGGAACCTGGTGCTGACGTCGTTCTTGTTGAAATCAATAAAAGCTCTGCCTCTGGCTTCAACAGGAATGGCCTCAAGCATCCTGTAGTGACAACTTTGAAATACTAAACCAAAACTGCTACAGCCATCGTTGAAGGAAGTTGTGTGTTTCTAGTTCTATTTACAACCCTGCTGAATGCATGAGACACTTTATAAACCCATGTCAAGAAGGTCATAGGATGACAGCCACACTGGGCACTAGTTTAGAGCAGTTATCTTAAACCAGTCTGGTCAGAGGTAGTTGCACTGATGGATTTGCCTATCAGATGCACTCTGCATCTGTCAACACGAACGCCAGCGTTGATGTCACTCATTTGTGCTATGTGCATCCCTAGGCTAAGTGGTGTGAGGTTTTATTTCAGACAAAATGCCCATAGAAAAGTGCAGATAGCATTAGAAACAGCTATCTGAGCTTTTGTGACAAACTGCAGGACAGCAGTGTCCTGCTAATGAAGAGCACTGACTTTATAGACAAAGAATGGAGAACCAGCTGAGCCGGCTGGTGGTCCGGTTGGTTGGAGGGAGGACAGAGACACAGCACTGCAGCAAGGGAAATGCCAAGAGAGACTGGTGAGAAGAGCAGTCCCCAGGAGGCAGAGAGGAGGAAGAAGAGGAAGGAGAGAAAGCCAGTGAAGCACAAGAAGCAAGTATAGAAAGCACTACTACAGGTCAAATAGAATAATTAAAACTAATATTTATGTATTCATTAAACTTTAGCACCACGGCCCTGGACTGCATATGACCTTCGGATAGAGTTAACAGAAAGTCTACATACACAGTCCTATATTACATCATGTGTTTATCATTGCTTTTTAAAAGGATCCAATATGTAAAACATTCCTTAGTTAGGTATGTGACCTTAAATATGTGATGCATGCTTTTTTTTTTTTTTTTCAGTTGAGCAATGGATACAGCCTTGAGTAACCTGTACTACTGGGAGGTGTCCCTGCCTATGGCAGGAGGTTGGAACTAGATGATCCTTGAGGTCCCTTCCAACCTTACCATTCTATGATTCTATGATTCTATGAAATGCAACCTTCAGCTTTATGGAACATTAATAATTAGAATGAAATGAGCACTACAGATGGAATTCATATTTGAAAATAAGAGTCTTAATACTCAAAACTATTTGCCTGAGACTGAATTAGGTGCATAGTTGTGTGACCACTAGCCAGTTACCTTCTAAAGGTGACTAACAGATAAATAATCACCCCAGATGGTCAGAAAGATAGTTTTGCTGTGACATAATAGGCACATATATAAAGGTCATGTGAAACTGAAGTCGAGCTTCTACTTTGCCATAAAGCAAAACACATTAGAAGAACAATTGAGCTGGTATGTGGCTTGTGCATGTGATAATTAAGCTTCACCATCCACAATGAACAAAGCTGTTCTCTTTTATTTCTTTTTTCAGTACTTGAATATCTGCCTTGTAAGAGAAATTGTTTTTGCCTAATGCTATGTCTGGTAATTCAGGTGTGGTCTGGCTAGCTTTTTATAGCATGTTCTGGAGTGCTTTTAAAACATCTCCAGGCAGATATAGGTATCAGAAGTGCTACTCTTCTAGATGTCCCTCACTGACATCCAAGTGGCATTAAGGGAATAACAAGCAGTTATGCAGACAGAGAAAAAAGCACATCCCTTCTCCGTAAGGACACTGAGCAGCACTGGCAGACTGCTCTGCTCACCCTCCTCTTTCTTGGTGCTGTACGGATGTCTCACCAAAGAACTAAACAGTTAGTCCCATTCTAAGCAGCTCGCCGAGGGCGTGACCGTGGACGGCAGTTCCACGCAGCATCCTTCTGGAAGCCTTTGACTTCTGCGTGTCCCCAGCCAACTCTTGGGGTGAGCCGTCCCGTTTGTTACTAACTGTGCGTTAAACGTGACGACAGTTTATCCTTCTCCTTGTCACACCTCGCTGCGACCCTGCTCTCCTCAGCGCCCCCGCCCCCGCTCACATCCTGCCTGTCCCAGGCCGGGCAGCCCAGCCCTCCTCCTCCCGACAGCCAGCCATCCCCTCGGGCACACCTCACCCTCCGCCCCGGCTCCCCGAGCCCCACGCCCGGGCTCCGGGTTACCCACCGCCCGGGGAGAGAGTGGGACAGGCTGGAAACCACCCCTCCTCTACCCAAAACAAAGCCACCCTTGTCCCTGGCCGCGCCGCAGACCAGCGGGAGGACCCCCGGGACGTCCCGGGTGGGCCGGGCTGAGGCGGGGCACAGGCGGGGCTGGGGCGGGACGGACGGCGGTACTGCGCGCAGGCGGCCCCGGGGAGAGCAGCCCGCGGCGGTGGCGAGAGTGGAGGGCTGGGGCCGGCGGCGGGAGCGGGGCCGGGCGCTCCCCGGGAGCGGAGGCGCCAGGGCAGCCGTGGCAGCTCCTCGGCGGGCTGGGGGTCGGAGCCCCTTCCCGAGTAGCTGCTTGATACTTACTCATTAGTATTTTCTGCTTGTCCCATCCCAGCACTTTGGCTATTTTGGCTGGTTTTGGTGTCGTTGGGGTTGTTTTCTCCTTTTTCGTTTACTTTTGGCCAAAAGGAAAGGAGGATGGGGTTCGAGCTGGATCGCTTCAACGGGGACGTGGATCCCGACTTCAAATGCAATCTGTGCAACAAAGTTTTGGAGGACCCGCTGACCACCCCCTGCGGCCACGTCTTCTGCGCCGGCTGCGTGCTGCCCTGGGTGGTGCAGCAGGGCAGCTGCCCCGTCAACTGCCAGCGCATCTCCACTAAGGAGCTCAACCACGTCCTGCCCCTCAAGAGCCTCATCCTCAAGCTGGACATCAAGTGCGACAACCACGCTCGGGGCTGCGAGGCGGTGGTGCCTCTGCAGCACCTGGGCGAGCACGCCGAGACCTGCGACTTCTCCCCGGCCAAGTGCCGCAACCGCGGCTGTCGCCAGGTTCTCAACCTCCGCGACGTGGAAGCGCACATGCGGGAGCGCTGCGAGGCACGGCCCGCCGGCCTCTGCGAGCAGGGCTGCGGCTTGATGCTGACCCACGGCGAGCGACGGGCCGGCGGGCACGGCTGCCTGCGCGCCCTCCGTGCCCACGGCGCCGCGCTGCAGGCGCGGGCGACGGCGCTGGAGAAGGCGCTGAAGAAGGAGGCGCTGCGCGCAGGCAAGCGGGAGCAGTCGCTGCTGTCGCGACTGGCCGCGGCGCAGCTGGAGCTGCAGGTGACGGCGCTGCGATACCAGAAGCGCTTCACACAGTACAGTGCCCGCCTCGACGCCCTGGCCCGTGCCCGCGCCGCCTCCCCCGGCAAGGTAAGGCGAGAGGAGCGGGCAGGACCCGGCGGCGGCGAGGCCGATCGGGAGAAGTTACCGCGCTGCGCCCCCCGCGCTCTTCGGACGCCGCTCAGCAGTGGGGTCGGGCGGCGGGTAGGGCTCGGAGGGGCGGCCGAGCTCCACGGGAAAAGAGAGGCACATTCTGGCCGGTGTCTTGTAGCCCGGCCGCGGGCGCTGCCCCTGAGCAGGAGTTGTCCCGAGTAGCCCGTCTGGCCCCCGCACCCATGGAGTTTTGGCTTTTAATAGTCGTCATGTACTGGTTTCCGTACTTACTATTTTTTTCTAAAGTGACCATCATTGGTGTCTGGACCCCATATGACCACTCATGCATCACAATACTAAGGGCTCCCTAAAGAAAACTTCAAACAGCAAAATGGGAATTTTCAGGGCTGGAAATGGTATTAAACCACCAGAAATCGACTCCCAGAAGTAACACAAAGCAGAATGATTTGGAAGAGGCTGTTGTGACCCAATGCTTTCCAGACCCTTAGCTCTCCTAGCATCCCAAAAATACATCTTCCTACAAGTTGCAGTTTTTAGGGTTAACTATTATACAACTCAGACCCTTGCCGGTTATTTCGTGATCTGAAGTCATCACCTTTATAACATCCATGTCCAAATACGAGCCGCCTGCTGTGTACTTGCATTTATTTTCCAGAGTCACAGGGGGTTCTTAAAAGCTCACTTTAGGAGAAGAAAGAGTAACTTGACTTCAGCCCCTTAGAATCAGACCATTTCTAAAATGACCAGAATCAAAAGCCAGAGCCACAACAATCCCCAAGTTTTAATTGGAATGAGGCTCCCCGGCGAGGGAAGCCAATTATCTCTTAAATGAAGACATTCAAAGTCTTCCCGGTGACCTGGAATGTGTGACCACAGACACAGCAGTATTAAACTGTTCAAAACTGTCAAACATCTATATCCACACCTTTGTTAATGCTGAGGCTGGTAAAGCTGTGTAAAGGGAACAAAACATCATTTTAGAGCCTTTTTTTTTTTTTTTTTTCCTCCCCCCTTTCTGGAGATCCATGCTCAGCACATTTTGTTAGAATATTTAAATGCTAAATGCACTGTTGTAACTTCTGGCAGTACTGGGTGTGGTGCTGGTTAAAATCTTCATTAAATTATTAAATTAAGGTTTCTCATTCATAGCAAGATTCAGGACAGTTGAGTCTCCCCTTCACGCAGCTCCCTGAACTTAGCCAATGGCCTGCTGCAGGACTTTCTGCTCTCACAGCTATCCCTACTCCCTCACCTTGCTGGTGATAAAGGAAGTCCTCCATGCAGCCCTGCTGTAGGAAATCATCTCTCTGGTTATGTACCTCCTCATCTCTGACCTGACATAACAGCACACCTTTATTCCCACACAGCCCCTTCCTTCATTTCTTCGTGCCTGGTGTTGATAATGTTTGGTTTGTATTATTTAGCTCTGTAAAGCCCAGTGAGCTGCTGTTAGCAGGAGAGGTGCTACTTGGAGTAGTTGTAAGCGTGCAAGGTCCAGAGTTTCCAGCAATACTTTTAATCAAATTTATGGATGCAGCTGCCTGAGACTGTGCCAGTTTTCAGCCCTGTTACAAAAGGCTGTTTTACAGTCCTCTGAAGCAGCCCCTAATCTGAAGCAAGCTGGAAGGTGTCATGTCACCACAGACTTGTGGTCTAGCGGTCAATCAATTACATGTCTTTCACAGCATTTTGGGCAGCTCTCCAATACTAACAGCTTTAGTCTGCCCAGCTCCCAGAGAAGTACAATCAGGAAACTTGCATCTTTGTGCACTGGAGGGTTTTTTAAAAGCCCCGTGGTAATCTTCCAGTGCAGGGGATGCTTTACCAATTTGGGGCTGTGGCATGCTTCCAGGTTTTGACTCTGGGGTTGTTTTCTAGACACTGGCATAGACCGTGCAGTGCATGGTGCAGATTGTCACACTCAGCTGGGCACAAGGATTAGGTCCCTGCACACATGGATTACATGTATGATAATGTGGAATAATTGATTTCCATTCCAGAAGCAACTGCATCTTCACAGCACGACACACATTTACTATCATTACTTAATCACTATTCATATTTCATGTGTTTTGTTAAAAGCTTAAGTGTTGGGTCTGTGTTAAAATAGAGGTGAGGCACTGACACTGACAAACTGGGTTCTTAGGTGAGATGATTAACTGCAAAACTCACTGTAGGATGTTCTGACTCCTCATCAGATGAAGGAAAAGGATCTTCTGATTTCCCTGCTTGTTGCTACAGATGTAGAACCAATCTAGAATAAATCAGAAGACATTCTTTAGTCAAAACAGAGGAAATATTCACATGCAAGTCTGTTTAAGTGCTTAGCTAGAGGAAATACAATGTTGAGAGATTTTAGGCCATTCATGAAAGACTCAAATTCTGGGTCATTCTTGGCTGGGCCAAGCTTTTCAGGCATCTTGGAGACCCAGGTCTGGATTTGCCTTAGCACAGAGTTCCTTTGTGATAGTGGATGAACCGCAGAGCTTTCCTGTGCTTCCATCTCCTGTTTCTGAAGTGAATTTTATAACACTGCCATATAAAAGGGATATAAAAGATATATTTTATGCACACACTATTCTGTAAATATCTCACAGCTTTGCAGCCCCTTACACAGATGGATGTGCCTTAAGCAACTTCAGTTGTGTATTCCATGTGTATTCCTTGCCACCGAGGGAGCATTCTAATCCTGCTACATATTTCCTGAATGTCTGATCTGTGCTTACACCAAAGGACAGGTCCGAAGGTTTATTCAGAGAGCAACTATTTATTCCTTGCTGGGAAGAGGTAAGGCTTGTTTTGGACAGCCTTGAGGAGGGAATGGTAGGGAAGGTGGTGTGTCTTACTCAAAATTAGTATTTCCTTTGATCAGAGGTGTCAGTCCTGTAACATCAAAGTCTAAATAATCAAGACACCTCATGCTATTCAAACAATGCTTAATCCTTGCTGAAACATACCACTGTTCACACCTATTGATAAGCTGATCTGGTCGTTCCTTATGTACACAGCCATCAAAGTCCTTTGGAAAGAGAGGGGGAAACAGAAGCATCTCTCGGTGCTGACTGCAGCCTGTGGTGGAAGCTCTTCTGTCCCAATGGCCAAAGGCAGGGATGAACTTTCAATAAATGTATCAGACATACAGGAACCAGTTTGTGATCTGGTGTTTAACACTTCTGGTTTAAAACTTCGGTGGAGGTGGCAACACAAGTTTTAATTCTGCAATGATGCCCTTTAAAACAAGATGATATTTTTCTCTCAGACAGTGCCCAGGCAGGATCTACTGGGCTGGTCCTGGCAGCCCTTTTGCCATTAAACAAGGAGCAGAAGTGCCTCCTGCAAGGAAGACAGACCTTCTTAGCCACAGCACTACCAATGTCTAAAGGGAAAGAAGTCTACTAGCTCCACATTACTCAACTGGGAAGTTCAGTAATTTCAAGAATAACATTTAAGAGTTCTGTTCAGCTATGGGAATGCAACTGTGGGATGCCAGTAAGCATCAGGTCTGCTCTGAAGCAGATGACAGGACAGGACTGGATGCTGGCCACCTCATTTCCACAGTTACTTCACTGTTTAATGATTGTTTCACTGGAATGTGAGACATGTTAGAGGGGGAAAGGAAAGCAGAGTCCTGGGAAACTCATTGGCTTCCTTATGAAGTGAAGAACGTTGTCAGAGACATTGCTAAGGCTTAAGGTGTGAATCTACAAAAGTAATCAAGGGTTCAAGCAATGTGCTGCTGCCTCCCTGGTGCTAGGGCAGTTGGGTTATGTGGGTTGTGCTCCACAACACGGCTGCTGCTGTGGAGAAGATGGAGAGATGAAGGCAGTGTACAAATCCAGCAGAACTGGCTGGAGAGTTCCTTTAAAATCCCTGCAGACTTTGTTCAAGAGTACCTACCCAAAAAAATGTATTAGTTGGGTTGGTTTTTTCCCCTCAGTTTTTGATTCATTCAAGTCTACCTGCTTTAATACTTCTGCTGGGTGTAAAATCATCAAATCATAGCCACTAAGGAGACTTTAATGAAAACATTCAACTTTAATTACCAATAGTGTCTTGAGAGCAATATTGTAATTGTTTCTTGATTGTCTTAATTGATTTGCCTTCTCAGAAGGGCATAATAGGGGAAGTAAACAGTGCCGCTAGCACGTCTTTGTCTTTCAAGTCCTGAACCATCGGTCCCTGGAAGTGGTCTCAAAGGACTGGAAATTTATTCCTTGAAATCCTGTCTGAGGTCTGGTTCTAAAGACTGGCAGGGAAACAGCCTTTACTTAATTTTTCAGGCCTCTGGGTACCACTGATGGCGAGCACAGGCAAATTCAAAGAAAATCAGTCAGCGTTTATTCCTAGTTCCCTGTATCAGGTCCAAGTCTATTTACTGTTTGATATGCAGGAAAGATAATCATCAGAAACTGACGTGAAAACGACAAAGCAAATTTTCAGGTGGAGAATGTTGGTGCAGCTCCCCCACGGTGGAGCTCCGTGCATGCGGTCAGTGGAGCCTTGCCAGTTTAAACTGGCAGGGAATTGGGCTTTGTTATCATCCCCAAATCTGCAGGAGTAATTCAGTAATCCAGGATTACTTTGACATTTTTTTAGGAGTTTAATAGACATTAATATTTGATGGACAACTTCAAATTGACATGTTTGAAAGAAAAAGGCACAAGCTAAAGCCATCTGCATCGAATTACAACCTAACTGGTGTAATTTCTGTCATTAATTGGTTATGAAAACCAGACTTGTAAGATAACTTCCTCAAACTTTTTTGTGTTCATAACTTTTTCACCCTTTAAAAAAAAAAAAAAAAAAAAAAAAGAGAGAGAGAGGGGGAGAAAATTAAAAAACAAAAGGAAAATATCTTGGGGGTTGCAAGGTTCATATGTATCTGTAAACACACAACATACTCATCCTGTTGTGATTACTGAAACAGAAATTGATAGCTTTTTGTGTGTTTGCAGTTACCTAGTTTTGTAGTGCTGTGCTGTAAATAACAATCACTTGTCTGAGAGTGATGTTAGTACATTGTGAGAATTTAGTTGTCCTTAATAGTCTTAATGAAAGTTAATAGACCTAAGTAATCACCACTGTGATAAAATACATTTTGAGGGAGTTTGTGGCTGTGGTTAGGAGCAAGCTGGGGTAAGAGGACAGGATAACAGCTCATATTTATACAGTCCCTATCCAGTCAATCTTTGCTGTATATTTTATGTTTAATCAGAGAACCATTCTGTAGATCTTCCTGGTTTAGGGAGTTAATTGTAATGACTTTCAGTGGTGGAATATTTCTGTTAAAATTCCAAAGAATAAAATAATCCATGGCAGGGGCTGTGAATAGCAATTGGCATCCTAGGACTGTGGAAAATTAGTAGCAGTTTTGTTTAATGCTGTTTTCTAAAACTCACCAGAGAATTTCTGTTGTGTAACATTAAATGTTTGATGCTGCTCAAAACAATGCTGTGTAGTTAGCAGTAGAGAGAAGCAAGATAAAAATTCAGTGCTGAGATTCAGTCACCCCCAAGCACTGGAAAAGTCAAGAATTTGACTACTGGGAACATGGAGTGTCTTACATAACACATCACATATGACTAGGTCAAGTAGTTGCAGGATCCAGTATTACATATAAATATCTTCTGTCGCTGTTAAATGTCTTACTGTAGATCTCAATAAAAAATAGACATAAATCTTAGAGGGTGGGTCTCATAGAGCAGCACTGCTGGAAGATGGTTGGGTGGCTGCAGGGCTGAGGCTGGGAGCCACTGTCTTTCTTCCTGCAAAGTCGTTCTAAGTGTTTTTCTCTCAACTACATGGTGGGGGACAATAAGACATCACCTCAACAAACCAGTATAGAAGTATTACTTATCCCACTTACCAATGCACAAAAAGGTTTTCAAGATGCTCATCTGTTCTTTGCAGGGTGAAGAAACTAAAGCCCTGACTCTCGTCCTTCATCGTGACTCTGGCTCTCTTGGATTTAATATCATTGGTGGCCGACCATGCGTGGTATGTTAATTGCTAAAATATGTTTGCCCTTTCCAGTTGGGAAAAGCATGTAGGTCAACATTTAGAGGAAAAAATGCTGCTGACAAGCGTTTGGTTCTCTTGGGATCCTCTCAGAGCAGATCCTGCATTCGGTTTTCTATCTGACGTCTATTAACTGCAGCAGCTTTTCTCTCTCACAAGGTGTTTGTTCTTGCACACCGTCACAGCTAGCAGCACTAATGCTGCAGTGTCACCCCCAAAATAGCACTGTTTTTTCCAGGCCACAAGTGCTTTGAAGACATTGCAGAGGTTCAGGGCCCACAGCTTTAGCCCTTAACATTTCATTAAGGAGACATTATTTACTCTGCTTTCCACCAGAGATTGAGCAGCTCTGCATGCAGGTGAGGGGACGTAACTTAAACAACCTACTTTTGAATTCTGTAGTTTCAGCAGATGTTTCCTGCACCATGCACTCACTAAGGTATTTTTTTCTGGATGCTTGTTGGCTGAAGCTGCTGCATATGATTTTAATTAGATCAAGGAATGGATTATACCTTGTCCTAGTAATTTAGAAAGCATTCTCAGCCGTTCAGAAATCTGACATTAATCATGATTAATTCCTACTAAACTCACTTTCAAGTTATTCCTTCTTTATAGTTAGAGGTTTTTAATTATCTGAGGTGTTGTTCTGCGCTGGTAGAAACTGGTGACACAACACACAGGAGTATGAAAATACCTTGTTAGGTGGAAGTTATTTTTCATGGTTTCATTTTTAAGCCTCCAGAGGAAGAGTTCTGCAACTAAAAATAAAAATGCACTCTTGTCTTATGTTTGATGTACAAGCAGGCTGCTGGCTCACTGGGTTTTGTATTAAGAATAATTGTAATGACAATTACTACTACTAAAAGAGAGGAAGATCATTATCATGCAACTACTGCACCTAATGGAATTCCAGTCCTGGTTGTTTAATCATTCAGAATGGCAGTATCAGCACCAGCTAATCACAGAAACTTAGGGGTCGGAATTGACCTCCAGAGATCAAGTCCAACCTCCCTGCCGAGGCAGAATCACCCAGGGATTCCATGTAAAGACATAGATAAGGATGTATCTGTCTGGTTATGTGCAGTGTTGTGACACAGATAAGTTAGCTAGCTGAGGACAAACTAGAGGTAGTTCAAGGTATAATAGCATCTTTTTCTTTTCATCCTTAAAGGACAATCAAGATGGTTCCTCTAGCGAAGGAATTTTCGTATCCAAAATAGTGGACTCAGGCCCGGCTGCCAAGGAAGGAGGGCTACAAATTCATGACAGGATTATTGAGGTATGTAAGACACTGCCCAGTCTCTTTTAATAGTGCAAGTTCCACCTCAGCTCTTCAAATGGCATGATGCTTAGCGTGGGTTTGGGAGAAATGTGCCGTGGTAAACACTGTCTAGAAGGCATGGCTGTGAAAATATGCTTGACTTGATGCAGTGCTGACCTTCACAGCTTTAGGTATAGTTCTGCCCTAAATATAGAAACCAGATTATGGATGGTATGTGTGTGTCCCGACTTCCTGAGGAGCTAGCATCTATCTGGGATGCCGGAGATATTTCTTCTTAAAGCTATTGGAAACTTTAAAGTCATTTAGTTAAAACCATATGTGAAATACCTGTGGTTTAAACCACGATTTTTTTTTTTTACGCCTTGATATTAAAGACCAAATTTTGAGCAGTTAGGAAAAGTTCTGCTCTATGATTTCTGTATGGTTCATTATAAACCTGTCTAAGGGGCTCTGTTCTTGTTGTTTGTAAGTTCTTGCATTACTCAGATAGCAGGCTGAAGTTCTTCCCATTTTGACAGTCTTGACCTCAATAAAATCTTCTTCCTGTCAAGGAGATGGTTGCTGGAAATGTTTCTTTCGATTTGCAGTGGACAAATTTATTTATGGGAGGGGGATGAGGGAAAAAGGTTTGTTTTGATGGAACAAAATGCAGCTGATGGTGAGTCGGTTCCCATTGTTTAGCATTTTACAGTTAAGAAAAAGTATTTCTCACTGTCTTATTTTTGTAGGCTGGAGAAACTTTGAGAATCTATTGTTCAAAAAGATAAGTGTGGTGTTTGTTGCCAAGGATATCATGGAGCAGCCAGTGTCTCTAAGTAATGGAATTCCATTGCTCTTATGTTTTGCAAATGAGCAATAAACAGCTGTTAAGGATTTTCTGTTGGCAGGGGACAATGTGTTTTTGCTATTTTCTGTACTGTTATGGTAAACTCCATTCACAATTTAGCAAGGATATAAAATATTAATTAAGTTGCTTCATATGGGAAAGAATGGAGCCACAGTAGCACAACTATAAAAAAAAGATAAGAAGCTGAGCTGTGAAATGACCCAGAGTTGCTTAAAGGATGTATGTGATGTAACATAATTGTGAAAAGGTCTGGACAATTTGGAGGGAGCTATGCAGTTGTGTTTGAACTGAAGATTTTCCCACAAGCATCTACTTCCCCGAAGCAGAGCTGAAAAGCTGACATCCGTTTCTGAAGTGGTGCACAGTCACATAAACCAAACAACTGTACAAAACCAAAACTCTGGAAAATCAAATACCTCAAGGTTAGGAAATGCCCTAGTCTGGTTGTGCAAGCCCAGCCCAGGCTCCTGGAGTGTAAGCACCGTAACTTAGCTTGCAGTTGCAGTCTCATGATGTTTGTCTGGAGGTCACCCTTGCCATGGCACATGGGACAAGGGCAGCTAACCTCCTTGGGCTCTGCAGCATCTGCTCTCTGTTCCAAGAGACCTCTCTCCTTACTGCTTGTTTTTTTCACCTCTCTCACCCCCTCCTTCCTGCTCTGTTTCTCCACAAGCTGAGCATTTGGCAGGGTTAGCACAGCCAGGCTCAGCAACTAAATGCCCTTGTGCTGATGCATGCTAAGAGAACCTGAGAAGAAGAGAGAAAGATAGGCTGAGTGAGGTTTCCTGCTGTACTTCTTGGCTGTGCCTTCTCCCTGGGTGGAGTCATGCCTATGAGGGCAGCGCTTGTGTGGGACCTTTTCCACAGGTCAAATTACATTTTCACATAAGAGTAAACCCCAGAAAAAAAGGCACCAGAGCAGTTTGTTGTATTTATAACACGCCAGTGGTGGCAGGAACCCATGTGTTGATAAAGGTTGACATGTGTTGACAACTGTTGTTGTGCTGACCACAAACTCATTTTCATATTCGTTCTTCTCACCTCTCCACATATACAAAATCATGATGAAAATTTAGCACATCTTTTCCCAGTGGCTGACTTTGGGTGGCACATCAGCATCTGACAGTACTCTTGAAGCAAGTCTCAGAATGGTGCTTGCCTAATGCTGTTTGATTTCTGTTGTGGAAGAGTCTCCAAGTGGATGTTTTTTAGATAAAATTCATTAATTTAATGCACCCCAGCTACTTCAGGCATGCAGTTCACAGAACTAGACTTGAGTGCTCTGATACAGACCCCTCAAAATGAGTAGTGTGGCTATCAGCTTCTGAAAGGACTCTTTGAGTCTGTGTTCTGTGCTATCTATCTTTAGTGAGCTATACCTCACCCTAGTCTGGGTTAAGAGAAAAAAAAGGAGATACCTCCTGCATCAAGGCACTTAAGTGAGCTTTATCAGCCTAATATCCAATTATCTTAGAAAATTTAAACATCCTGTAAATAATCTAGGTGAAAATGAGGTCATGCCCAGTGAGATCATCATTCTAGAGGGTTTTTTAATAAACTTCACACTGCCCAAGTTTGAATTTGGCAGCTTGGCCAAAAAATCATTTACAGCTTTAGCTGTAGCTGACAGGACACAGCTGGAGGACATAGATGGAACTTGGCATTAGAGAGCAGAGCATCTCAGCAAGTCACATTTCCTTTGAAAAGCATCAAAGATGGTAACTTAACTGTCTAGAACTGATTTTAGCTTATCCAGAACTGGTCTTATTCATTCAACATTCTGTTTTTTTGTGTCACCATTTCTGTGTGCAATTTTAAATAGATTCTTTCACAAAGAACTCTTGCTCCAGTACAAGCTGCTGAGCACATCTCCAAAATTAATTCCAGCATCCATCACAGAGTTTACAATGAAGTAAAACATAAAATATTTGATTTCCTTTTTGGATAATGTTCCTTTGCTGTGGAACTGCTGGTGGGTTTGTTCTGGTGAACATTTATAAGAGTTTCATTTTTCTATTTCAGAGCTGTCAAAACATTTCTAATTACCAAGCTGGGATTAGGCAGTGTAAAATACAGGCACATAGAAAGTACTGTTTATAGCTGATAGCAAATGCAGGCTGATATTGATACCTGCTTGGAAATTCTCTCCCTTGACAAATTAACTCAGAGATAATCTTTCAATTATGTCAGAGATCATTTTTAAGCATATTCTCCTTACGTAATCCTTACTTTGGCTTTCCTCTTCTACAGTTTTTAGAAGGTTGACTGCAAAGACATTAATCAAGTTTAAGAATTGTTGTGGAACCTCTGTAAAGGCAGGGTTTTGGCCTTCTGTGCATCACTGCCATGAGTAATGCCTGAGGAACTGAAAAACATGTTTCTATTGCTTAGTTACCTACATCGAGATGAATGTTGCATGGTCTGTGCTACTCCATCTTCAGAGCAATGTGTAACAAATAGAGATGCCCTTTTCCTCCTTGTATTTTGTTTTATAGAACCTGCTAAATGATTATATTTAGTGTTTACACAGGACTGTGAAGATTACATTATGGCTATTGACTGCTTAATAAATTCTACTGACTGTTTAGTAGTGTTATATGCATATGAGCAGCTTGAAGTAAACAGGGAAATCATAGAATCATAGAATGGTAAGGTTGGAAGGGACCTCAAGGATCATCTACTTCCAACCCTCTGCCATAGGCAGGGACACCTCCCACTAGAACAGGTCACTCAAGGCCTCCTCGAACCTGGCCTTGAACACCTCTAGAGAGGGAGCAGCCACAACCTCCCTGGGTAACCTGTGCCAGTGTCTCATCACCCTCACTGCAAAGAACTTCCTCCTGACACCCAGTCTAAATCTCTCCTCTGCCAGTTCAAACCCATTGCCCCTTGTCCTGTCATTATGAGACCCTGTAAATAGTACCTCCCCAGCCTTCCTGTAGGCCCCCTTCAGATACTGGAAGGCTACTATAAGGTGTCCTCAAAGCCTCTTCTCCACGCTGAAGAGCCCCAGCTCATATAGCCTGTCCTCACAGGAGAGCTGCTGCAGCCCTCTGAGCATCTTTGTGGCTCTCCTCTGGACCCGCTCCAACAGTTCAGTGAGAGCAGAGCAAAGGGGCAGAATCCCCTCCCTTGCCCTGCTGCCCACACCGCTCTTGATGCAGCACAGGACTGAGTTGGCTGTCTGGGCCGCATGCGCACACTGCAGGCTCATGTTGAGCTTTACATCAACCCAGACCCCCAGGTCTAACTCCTGATAACTCCTAGAAGTTCATGTCAGATCAGGGTTGAAGGCCTGGGTCTTGGTCTGTAACTCCTCCATGTAAACCAGTGTTGATTCCCTAGATCTGAAGTAACTGTGACAGATCAGGAAACAGAAGTGAGGAAGCAATGACACTGTGAGGTTTTCTGATTTGACTGCATGTTTTTCATGAAGTTCTGCAATCACATAGTCAAAGCAAGCAGCTGATTTAGTGCAGCTGTACTGTTCACTGAGGTATTTTTAAGATTGGGTAGGTTTAGATTGGACATTAAGAAAAAGTTTTTCACGGAGAGAGTGGTCATGGACTGAAATGAGCTGCCCAGGGAGGTGGTGGAGTCACCAACCCTGGATGTGTTTAAGGGTCGTTTGGATGTGGTGCATAGGGATATGGTTTAAGGTGAATCTTGTAGAGTAGAGGTTGGACTTGGTGATCCTAAGAGTCTTTTCCAACCTGGGTGTTTCTGATTGTGTGATATTGCCATGTTAAAAACATGCTGAAGCTATGGATTTGGCTCCAAAGGAATTCTCATCGATTTCATCTTTGTCAGGGTAACAAAATGGTCCTAATTTCCTCTCCTAGCAGAAGTTGGTTCAAGTCCCAGCCACGAATGCCTTCTCTATGCAGCTGCTTGGCATTTCTTAAGACAAAACTGGATTTTCAGAGGTTTTATTTTTAAGCACATCAGCTCTGAAAGATTATACATTAAATACGGCATTCTCTTCTCACTAACTAGGAAACTTGTTTGTTTAGCCTCGGGACTGCTTAGAAAGAAGGCAGCTTTTGAAATTCTGACTGCTTGCCACCTTAAAAAGTTTTAAGCACAATTAGGGTACTGTTTAGGTCGTATAACCTGTCACAGCTCCACTGAAACCTCAAGGATTTATGCCACCTGGGACTTGCCCCGTGTTTCATGCTGCTCACAGGAAGGATCATTAGTTTAGGAGTTGAGAACACGTCTTAGTACATTTGATGGATTTTCCCCAAAGCACACTCATTTGCTCCAAATTGTAGCCTGCTTTTCTGTTAGTGGGGTCCTTCACAGATCAAACAGAAGAACAATGAATTTGTTTAGTAAATCTTCTACCCTGTAGGTACAAACGAAATTGGCAATTTGTTGTGAGCTACCTGTTTGCCCTGTGGTAAAGGTGCTGCTTCGGCAGAGCCACTTTCTGCCACGTCAGGTGGCCAGAAGGCTTTCAGCAACGTTGTTTCTGTTGCTGTGATAACAAGGTAGCCTCTGAAAAGTCAAATCAGCACAGGGAAGTTTTATCAGCCAGGCAGGCACTGCAAGAAGGGATGTTCTGGTAGGCAGAAGGCATACCTGCCTTTGTCAATGCTGCTGCTGAGGTAAGGATGGCTTTAAAACCAAGTGAATGAATAAATGAAGAAACATTTCATGTGGGCTGCTGGTGGGTGATGGGGTCTAGTTTTTCCACAAGACTGAGTCTGCAGGCTGAAAGGGTTCAGTGTTTGCCAACCTGGCTTTCTTGTCAGTGCGCAGCTGTCCCTCCCCTCAGCTCCCTGTTCCACTTATCACTGCTCACAGACAGCTCATGGGAGACTTCCACAAATAATCAGTAAATAAAATGATTAACTGGAGGCTGTGTTCAATTTCTTATTTGCTGGTGAGCAGGTTTGGGTTTTTTGTTTGTTTGTTTGTCTGGTTTTGTTTTTTAAATCATGCCAGCTTTAGTAGGATAAACCTAAGCCCATAGCTACTGGCAGGAAACTTGAGCAAGCACTAACTGAACTCCATCAAGCATACAGGCTAGAGAGAATTTTTTCATTGTCATGAATGGAAGAGTTCAGCTCAGCAAACAAGATTTAGTGTGCAGCTACATACTTCTAGGAATTAATTTTTCTGAAGTAAAAGGTTTTTAGACAGTGACTTAAAATGGGCTGTTCAAGTTCCTGCCAGGACACGCAGGCACATTAGAGTATTTGTGGAGAGGGAACACAACAGGGCAGTGAGTGCAGCTATAGCAGAGTCAGCTTTTTCAGACTTTGTGCTCCTAGAGAGCTTTCCAAGCCCTTTGTCCCTATCTGCTAATGGCATCTACAAAGCAGCATCGTGCCTCTGCTAAAACATAGATCCCACTGCTTGGTCCAAAGGGAATAATAACAAACTTAAAAGGAAAACATAAATGAAAACAGGCAGCCTTGGTTCTCAACACATTTTTCCCTCTCAAAAGATTCCATAGCAGTGTTTAGGCTGTGGCAGGGAGGTGGGGAAGCAGGAGGGTGAGCCAGATAGCAAAGAGAGAGCAAACCAAAGAGGTAAAGCAGGATTTTTTTTACACTAAATACTGTACTAATCACAGAATGGTAGGGGTTAGAAGGGACCTCTACACATCATCAAGTCCAACCCCCCCTACCAAAGCAGGATCACCTAGGGCAGACAGCACAGGAACACATCCAGGTGGGTTTTGAAAGTCTCCTGAGGAGGAGACCCCACAAACTCTCTGGACAGCCTGCTCCAGTGCACTGCTGCCCTCCCTGTAAAGAAGTATCTCCTCATGTTGAGGTGGACCTTCCTGTGTTGTACCTTATACCTATTATTCCTTGTCCTATCACTGGGCACCACTGAAAACAGCCTGGCACCTTCATCTTGACACCCATCCCTCAGATATGTATAGACTTTGGTAAGATCTCCTCTCAGCCTTCTCTTCTCTGGACTTAAACATTCCCAGGTCTCTCAGTCTTTCTTTGTAGGAGAGATGTTCAAGTCCCTAAATCATCCTTGTACCTCTCCATTGGACTCTCTCCAGCAGGTCTCTGTCTCTCTTGAACTGGTGAGCCCAAAACTGGACAGAGTACTCCAAATATGGTCTCACCAGGGTAAAGTAGAGGTGGAGAAGAACCTCCCTAGACATGCTGGACACACTTTTCTTGAGGCACCCCAGGATGGCATTGGCTCCTTTGGCCACAGGGGCACATTGATGTGCCATTGATAGCTTGTTGTCTACTAGGACTCCAAAGTCTTTCTCCACAGGCCTTTTATGTGTACAAGAGAGAAACATAAGTTGGATGGGATAAAAACAAAGGAAGTGATGATTCTCATATTATGGATCTACAGTCTCTGCTTCTTCCTTCACTAAGTAGACTGCAGAGCTCCAGCTATAAGCACATTTCATGCTGCAGCTTCTGAAAAGGTCCTGTGTGATTTCACCTCAAATTTCCACACCATCTGATTCTTTTTTTTTTTTTTCTTTTTATTAGAAGTCAACAGCGTGTTGACACTAAGCATGATGCGGGCATTTTGAATCTGTGGAAGCTTAGAATGTTGCTCTCAAGGGCATGCTGAATGAAAAGAGGTAATTAAATTATCAAAAAAAGCAGCTCTCTACACTCAGGAATAGATCCCTGATGTGTAACACTTCTTAAATTAATGGGATTATGGTGTCTGAGTCTCTTCTCTTCCTGCACACACAGCATCTCCCCTCCACTCCCTTCTGGTCTTGGCTTCCCTGTTAACCTGCTACCTGAAGACAACTTTGTGTCAGTTTTAGCAACTAAAAGTCTATCCTGTAAAACCATTTTTCTGGAGAGGTGCTGCAGTTATCTTTGCTGAAGAAGCTGCTATTTCACCAGTGCAAATCTTCAGCTCAACCCAGAGGTCAAGTCCTGCTGGGCTGTCCTAGGGACACTCATGTTCCCTCATGCAGCTCTCTTCTGCTCACAGAAATTTTAGGGGCAGAAAGTTTAATTGTAGGATTTTGTCCTTGTTCCTCACCTACTTTTACACAAACTACAAGTTAATTGGACACAAGAAATAAACCTACAGCCTGGTGTTGGAATTGGTCTCTTCCAGTGATGAATCTTTGAGCACCAGGAGACCAAAATCACACCTCACTGCCAGCAGTTCCTGCAGCTGCTTGGCTTTCTACAGTATTTGTTTCATCTGCAGCTTTGCTGCTGTACTTTGGCACTTCCTTACTTCATCAGCTTACTTCATCTTACTTCTTTCTCCTTTGGGAATAACTTACAATCCCTGTTGCTTCCACATGCACACTACATACAGCTGCAGTTCATGGAAACACTCTGACATCCCTACCTCAGGGAAAGGGCTGTGCAGGGTGAGAACCTAGGCTGCTCTGCAGTTGAGGTACCTAGGGTGGAGCATCCACAGTCCTTGCAGAGAAGTCAAATTATGTTGTTGATGTCTGTGTTGGATTTGCACAGTTAAACAGGAAGATGCTCTTGAGAGAAAGGAGAAGTGATCGTGAGGAATGGACTTTCCAGGTCAGATTCTCTTGTATCAAAGTTTTTATCACAGGATGTCGGGTTGGGAAGGACCCAAAGAGATCACTGAGTCCAACCACCCTGCCAGAGCAGGACCAGACAATCTAGCTCAGTCACACAGGAATGCATCCAGATAGGCCTTGAAAGTTCTTCAGAGAAGGAGCCTGTTCAGTGCTCTGGGACCCTTACAGTAAAGAAGTTCCCCCTTGCGTTGAGCTGGAACCTCCTGTGCTGCAGCTTACAGCCATTGCTCCTTGTCCTATCCCAGGGAGCAAGTGAGCAGAGCCTGTTCCCCCCTCCTGACCCCCAGCCCTCAGATATTTATAAACATTTATTAAATCCCCTCTCAGTCTTCTCTTCTCCAGACTAAGCAGCCCCAGGTCCCTCAGCCTCTCCTCGTCAGGCAGTGCTCCAGTCCCCTCATCATCCTTGTAGCCCTCTGCTGGACCCTCTCCAGCAGATAGATCTCTGTCCCTCAAACTGGGGAACCCAAAACTGAAGGCAGTACTCAAGATGAGGTCTCACCAGGGCAGAGCAGAGGTGGAGGAGAACCTCCCTCGATCTGTTGAACACACTCTGCTTAATGCACCCCAGGATGCCATTGGCCCTCTTGGCCACCAGGGCACATTGCTGTCTCATGGACAACTTGTTATCCACCAGCACTCCCAGGTCCCTCTCCACAGGGCTACTCTCCAGCAGATCATCTCCCAACCTGTGCTGGTGCAGTTTATTATTCCTCCCCAGGTGCAGGACTCTGCACTTGTCCTTGTTGAACCTTATTAGGTTCCTCTGTGCCCAGCTCTCCAGTCTGTCCAGGTCTCACTGGATGGCTGCACAGCCTTCAGCTGCATCATCCAAGCCTCCCAGTTTGGTGTCATCAGCAAACTTGGTGAGCAGACTCTGTCTGTCTGTCTCCTCATCAGTGTCATTGATGGAGATGTTTAACAGCACCAGACCCAGCACAGATCCCTGGGGGACTCCACTGGTTACAGCTCTGCAGCTGGACCTGGCTCCATTGATCACCACTTTTTAAAAACTCTATCTTGTAACCAATTCCTAACCCACCTCACTGTCAGCTCTTCCCTCCCATGCTTCCTGAGCTTGCTCACTAGGATGTCACAGGAGATGGTGTCAAAGGCCTTGCTAAGGTCAAGGTAGACTACATCCACTGGTCTCCCTGGATCTATCCATTCAGTTATGTCATCATAGAATGCTACGTGTTAACCAAGCATGACTTCCTCTTGGTAAATCCATGCTGACTACTCCTGATCCTGATAACCTTCTTCTCTTCCAAGTGCCTTGAGACACCCTCCAGAAGGAGCTGCTCCATCATTTTTCCAGGGATGGAGGTGAGGGTGATTGGTCAATAGTTCCCTGGAACCTCTTTCTTGTCCTTTTTGAAGACTGGAGTGACATTGGCTCTCCTCCAGTCCTCGGGCACCTCTCCTGTCTGCCATTGAAAGTGGCAGAGCAATAACATTAGCCAGTTCTCTCAGCACCCTTGGGTGCACCTCATCAGAGCCCAGGGACTTGTGAACATTCAATTTGTGTAACTGATCCCTAACCCAGTCTTCACTGACCAGTGGGGAGCATTTCCTCCTCCAGGCTTCCTCTCTTTCATCAGGGTCTGGAATACATAGGGGAATTCAGCCTTGGGTGTAAAGACTGAAGCAAAGAATGCATTCAGCAACTCTGCCTTCTCTGCATCCTCAGTTACCAGAGCTGCCTCCTTGTTCAGCAGTTTTCATGATTATAGGGATGGAAAAAGTGGGAGAAAAGTTCTCCTGCTAGGACAACATTTTGTAATGCTTTTAAAACCAGTGAAAGTCACAGATGATATAGTGCCTGCCCTGCCCTAAAAAGTTTTTTCTCTTTGGTGTGGTTGTTAGTTTGTTTGGTAGCATAAGGAAGAGGACTTGGAAAGGAAGTGAAAACCACTTTGATAATTTCCAGGCCTGTCAAGTGTCACATTAAGCAAAGGACTCACTCAGTGAACTCATGTATTGTCTGATCACATAGCTCATGAAATCTCTCATCCGTCCTCCTGCAGCTGTGTTTATCATTTTCTGGTAAACCAATCCATGCTGATTATCCTGAACAACCAGCCCAGGGTTGATGCCCAGCCTGCCTTTTGCCAGGCTGCTCAGTGCCAAAGCAAACACAGATCATTCCCTCCTTCAAACAGTGCTCGAGGACAACCCTGCTGTGTCACCTCATGGGCCACAGGGGTGGTTATGATGCTGTAGGATCAGCCCACGGCTGTGACATTTGTGATGAAGAGAAAATAGGCCACCTGGGAAAATCCAAATTTGGGGTTTATGAGTTATTCTCTCCAATGAGTGAAAAATAGCTCCTTCAGATTCTCTGTAGCTAATCAGAAATGTGTCAGACTCCACTAAGCAAATACTTAATTTACAAAGATGCATTTAGAGCACATAACAATGGGACAATTTAATCTTATTTTCATATGTGGTACAATTCCTCACATTTTAAATCATCTCCTGTTCAGTTTTCCACTTTTGAAGCCAAACCATTATGATTAACTGTTAGATTTTATTTTTAGATTTGGGAATGGGCTGAGTCTTCAGAGAAAAAACCAGAATGTCCTATCAACTACTTTCACACATTTTGGTTGTCTCATAATTGGGCAATCAGGCACAATCATCCTTAATTTAGTACACACAGAGTACATTACCATGTCAATTGTACTAAAAGATATGCATAAATTAAGTGCAAATTAAGTGACAAAAGCAGCTAGCTCAGACCTCTGCTATTCAAGTTAAATTTGCATAACTTTTTGAATGAAAAATGGAATTTGTTCAGCAAGTGTAAAACATACTGAATGTGTGGCAGCAATCAAATCTTCCTAGGGATCCCAAATCCTGATCCTGCAGCTCAAACCTGCTTTACTGTGTACAGTTCTGGAGCCCCCAGCACAGGAAGGACATGGAAGTGTTTGAGTGGGTCCAGAGGAGGCCACGAAGATGCTCAGAGGGCTGCAGCAGCTCTGCTATGAGGACAGGCTGAGAGAACTGGGGTTCTGCAGTCTGGAGAAGGGAAGGCTTTGAGGAGACCTGATAGTAGCCTTCCAGGATCTGAAGGGGGCCTACAAGAAGGCTGGGGAGGGACTATTGACAAGGTCTTGCAATGACAGGACAAGGGGCAATGGGTTTAAACTGGAAGAGTGAAGATTTAAACTGGATGTTAGGAAGAAGATCCTGACAGTGAGGGTGGTGAGGCACTGGCACAGGTTGCCCAGGGAGGTTGTGGCTGCTCCCTCCTTGGAGGTGTTCAAGACCAGGTTGGATGAGGCCTTGAGTGACCTGTACTTGTGGGAGGTGTCCCTGCCTATGGCAGGGGGTTGGAACTAGGTGATCTTTGAGGTCACTTCCAACCTTACCATTCTATGATTTATGCTGGTGGTGGTTCTGGTTCTTCAGAACCAGACTGTGCTATCAGAGCCTCAATTCTGCTTCCTTCACAGCAATGTGTCCTTTCTCTCACTACCAAATACAGAAAGTGGACTATGTTCCAGGAAGAAACAACACCATGTACCATTATAGGTTGGGGGCTGATCTGCTGGAGAGCAGTAAAGGAGAAAAAGATCTAGAAGTCCTGGTGGACAGAAGCATGCCCACTAGTCAGCAATGTGCCATTGAGGCCAAGAAGGCCAGTGGCATCCTAGAATGTATTAGAAGGGCTGTAGATAGTAGGTGGAGAGAGGTTCTCCTGCTTCTCTGCTCTGCCCTAGTGAGGCTACAACTGGAATACTGTGTCCAGCTCTGAGTCCTTCAATTCAAGAAGCACCTCAGGGACCCGCTTGAATAGTCCAGTGCAGAACCACAAAGATGCTGAAGGGAGTGCAACATCTCCCTGCTGAGGAAGCTTGGGCTCTGAGCTTGGAGCCGAGGAGCCTGAGGGGTGACCTCATTCATGTTTATAAAGATGTGAAGGGTGAGTGATCTTCAGGGTCCCTTTCAACTTCAACTGTTCCACGAATCTATGAATGCAACTTTACTATTTTATGTTCCAATATAAAGTGCAGCTCCAGGACCTGTTAAGTTTTTTAGACTTATAAATGCAAATGATACTGGGCTGACAATAATACTAGTTGAGGATTTTTTATTTTATTTTTTTGCTTCAGCATTGGGGCTTTTAAATGAGAATAGTATTTAAATTGTTGCTTTTAAGATTTCAAGTGTTAAAAGTAACTTGAAACATTTTTTTTAAGGCTTTGTTATGCATTTCAGCATCCAAAGTAAATTTGTGTGGTTAGCTTTTATGTAACATTTTAAAGGAAGCTTCTGTCTGTAGAGGGAATCTACCTCTGAGAGGTTTGAAAGACTGGATAGGAGAATAATAGATCAGAAAAGGAAAGCTGAGAATTTGTTAGGAGTTGAAGTGGTACAAACAGGTTATGTGGGCAGATCACTTGGTGGTGCAGACACGTCTCATTCCTGTGCTCCTGACAGCAGACATCCCTTTTGATGACCTAGGTGATTAAGTGCTCCATGATTCCCCAACAACAGGCATCTCGTCTGAAACTGACATCATTATTTAAGTGCAACTCAGTTGTGAATCAGAAGTCAGAATATCTGAAAATACTTCTGTTGGTTCAAGCCTCTTTTTAACAGGTTGAGGCTGGATGTTAGGAAGAAGTTCTTCAAAGAAAGAGTGATTGGCATTGGAATGGGCTGCCCAGGGAGGTGGAGGAGTCACAGTCCCCAGAGGTGTTTAAAAGGAGGCTGGATGAGGCACTTAGTGCCTTGGGTTAGTTAATCAGAAGGATTAGGTGATAGGCTGGACTTGATCTCAGAGGTGTTTTCCATCTTGGTTAATTCTATGATTCTGTGTAACAGTCTGCTGCATCCTGGAGGTAAAGTAATTTTTTTAAATCCTTTTGTTTAGGATCTGTTGTAGGACTTGACTTGTGGCTCTCAGGGACAGCTTACCCTACAGCAGGCTCTCCTCCTGTGTGCTTTTGCACTGACAGTTATCATCCATAGGAACCCCAGGACAGTATCCACAGCCCAATTACATGCTCCATTTCACAGCAGTACAGAATTAATCCTGTTTAAGCCAAGATTAGATGACATACAAAAAGTCATGACTGGTCTCTTAAGTGTAGTGAATTTTATATGGAAGTATTTATCCTTTTTTTTTTTTGCCACCACCCACATAACTTAGAGGCACACACAAGTGTGCAACACTGAAAGCCAACGACAGCTTTGGTGGTGACCAAGCTTGGCTCAAGATCCAGTTTTCTTTATGCCCAGATTTTCAAAGACATGAGGCACAACTGCTCCATCCTGTCAAATATCACAAGGACACAAGCAATTTTGAAATCCCATCTGACTAAAATCATTAAATGTTTCACAGGATCACCAAGTGGCCAAGGCTGGAGATGACCTCTAGATATCATTTAGTTTAGCTTCCTTGCTCACAGCAGGGTCAACTAAAGTCTATAGCCCAGGGCCATGCTTCTTCCTCGAATTCACATTGTGCATGTGAATTGTCCTTTTGGGCCATGGGGTTGAGCAAGAATTTGAGCTGAAAACTAATAAATATGATGTCTCTGATTGATTGGATGAATGCGAGGAGGAAACCAGCGACAGGAAGGGAGAGTAAAAATGTTTCCTGAATCATTAGAGGGGTAAAAACAAACCAGGAAAAAACCCCACAAAAACACCAAACCAAACACCCCAAAAACCCAGAGAAGAGAACTCTGCAGTAATATTTTTCCTTCTCTCTCAGTTCCTTGTATTCCCAGCTCAGGAAGATTTAGTTTATTTCTTAAAAGGTCTTGCTTATGAAGCAGACTTTTCTCTGGCTCTGGCCAGCTCTAATAAAAATTAGCAGTAACTTTAGCAGCTGCCATACCACAGAACTCCTTAGGATTGCATAACTTCTTTTCCTCTTAAAGAAACACACAAAGAGATCAATTAATCTCTGCCCTTGCAACATTCTCTGAAGTGTATTTTTTCTAACTTGATTTCTAATAATATTTTTTTTAAAATCTTCTTTCTTTTAACCATCCTTTTCTTTTTTGACACCAAAGTTTGACTAAATAGTAATGGGCTTCATCAGCTTAAGTGAATGTGGTGATTGCTTTTATTTTTGCTACTTCAGACTATTCTTATTTATGAAAAAGAAGCCATGTTATGGATAAAAGAATATTTAAGAGAAACAAAAAAACCATTCTAGGGGATTTAGGGCTTATATTTGTAAGAGTATGCTTTGGATTGTGGTTTGACCAAGGAGGTCATGGTGAGGTAGAAAAGAGTCCTGTGGCTGTACCACATTTAACTGAACAAGAGACTGCTGGCTCAGACCAGGTCCCATTTAATTCCCTAGAAATCCAAGAGTATCTAACCTGATCTGCAAACACAGCAGTTGGAAGTTTAAATTATCCTCCCTGTGTGGCATGTGGAGATGCACCATTGTTTTCTGGCTAATTGTTTTTTCCCCTCTAGCAAAAAAGGAGATTTTTTTTTTTTTTTGCCCTTCCCATAACATTGTTGATGCAGAGTGAGTACTACTTTGTAAAAAGACAAAGGTGGGCTTGATCTGTAAGCAGATGGCATGTTGCTCTGCGTGAAGATGCAGTTCAACCTGTTGAATTAAATATGGCCACGGGCATGGCTTTAAACCAGAAGCAGCAGGAACCCTGCACAAAACAGCCACTGCTGACCAGAGTGGCTGCAAGGGCAGGCACACTGCTGCACTAAAGTCGCATATTTACCATCACTACCTTTTATCTCGGTTCTCAAAATTTGTAAGCACTTATTTTAGTAAAAAGAAATGTTTGGTTGACTTCTCTAGGTGTGTAGATCTGTACAGTGTGTGTAAGCTTATAACCATTTACTGAAACCTAAGTGCAAATACTCCCTTCTCTGTACTGTGCTTTTTTTTCTGATGCAGATTTCTTGCAAAGAAAAAATAATCTCTGCTAAAGGAGGAGACCCCACTGACTGCATATTTATTTATCTCTCCTTTGTAGTTCATTCAGAATCAAGAACCTTCAATATTCAGATATTGTAAGTCTTAAATCTCACATCTGTAGTTAGGAACAATTCTTGAGTAATTCAATTTTTGAAAAAAATAAACTGTACTAAACTCTTTAAAGCTTAGTTCATCCCAAACCCAAGCAAGCAAAAGCCATGTAATTATAGCACTACAGAACATGAAACCTTGCTATAGTAACAGGCAAGTTGGCACAGAAGAAAGCCCTGGGAACTGCCCTTCTCAGGGGCACTGTTGCTGGTTTGCACTAAGTTAGACTCCCCTCAAGCTGAGACAGTTGGGTTAACCACAGGCTTGCAATAAAATTTGTATTTATGTAATATGCACTTTTGCATCTCCCCACTCTCTCTGCTAGCAGTACTTCCCTTCTCCTGCTGGTTTGTCAAGAGTCCCTAGCTCTGATTTGAGAGCAGAAGTTCTGGCACCTTTTTGTGCTGCAGACTGCAGAAAAGCTGGCCCCTCGCAGCCTGCCTTCAGCAGCGGCAAGCGTCAGTTTGGAACATAAAGCAATGAGCTGTCTTCAGATGCAGTTACAGTTCATAAGTGTCCTGCTAGCAACTCTTGTTTTAATTTAAAAGTTCACACAGCCAGCTCTCCCATTCCTTCCTGTATTGCAAGCAGCCAGTACATACCAATGCCTTTTTTTTTTTTTTAATATAACCTTTCATTGTTTTCCCTTCATTTTGGCCTCCCTATTCCCTCTTAAGAGTTTTGTAGGCGAAGTTCCTCTGCAGCAGGGGAACTGCAGACTGTTTCTGCTGCAAACCTTTCTCTAGCAACTAGAACCTTTTCATTCACTTGTAGCCAGTTTTGCCTCCTGCTGCTAATTAAAACGTTCTCTCTTTCTCTCCTTCTAAGTGTGCTGTGGATTTCTCCTTGCAGAAGCCATTTGTAGACTTGCAGATTTGAGGAGCCAGTAATAAACAGAGGAACAAGCAAGGGTGTCAAAGAGAAGACAGATAATATATCAGCATCTTGCCAGGACTAACAAATCTCTGAGCTTTACAGGCTATAAAAGGTATTTTCACTGGGCACTTCAGTTGCTTTTCCCAGCTTGCCATCCCCAGCCCCTCTGCTGTGGTTCTTTGTTAAACACCCAAACTCATTAAATTAACGAGAAACATTTTACTAATGGAAATCAGGCAGAAATAGGGACGAGTTAGAGGGTTGAGGAGATGCTGTGAAATTTCTTTCAGGATAAAATGAATTTCATGCATAAGATAAGGGAAAAGTAGTGAGCTGCCAGGCCTCCAGATCTGATCTATTCACTGAGAATCTCTTGCTTAGATTTTGTGCTTGCTTTTGAATACTGTGTTATGACTTGAATAGATTTATAGAACAAAAGGAACTCCACCACACACCCCAGTCAGATCTAAGATGATACACTTGTCCTTAACTCCATCCCTTTTTATCCTGAATAATAATTCACCCTAAAAATAATTTGCTTTCCATTGGTTTATTCCATAGCCTGAGGTTCTGTTCAGCACGCACAGGGATTGCAGACTCTGGCCAGCATTAGTTGTTAATGTCTGATTATAACTAATTCCTCTCCTTTAGAAAACCTTTGAAAGGAAAAGAAACTAAGCCCCAAAGCTTTTAGCTACATAGAAAGTGTTTTCCTGCCATTTCAGGAAGAAATGCAATCATCATGGTTGTTTAATTAAAGCAAGTTGTCAATGGAGCGATAAACCACGGTAGAATTTACTTGTCCTTGCAGAAGAATGCAAATTAAGGCTATAAATGGAGGTCTTGGGAAAGGTCTTGACCGCTTTTTGCCACCAGACTAATAATCACACTAAGTCATTCATATTCCCAAGCAATCAGATGATGTACAGCAGGGAAAAAAGGACTATGGAAATAAGTATAGAAGTCAAACGTGCTGAAAGAATAAGTGTCTTTGTATCCATCCTTGGTGTGTTAATCAATGAGTGGTTAACTGCAAGCCACAACATTTCAAACCAGGCAAATCCTCTCTCAAAGAAAATTAAGCAAGTAGCCAAGGATGGTAGGACAGTACTTTAAAAGCTGCTAAAACCAGAAAGACAAATCCTGGCCTGAAGTATTGAACATAGTGTCCAATTAATTTGATATCTGCTGGGGCAGAAATCTTGCCTAGCTGAAGTCAGCGGTGAAGATTTCACTAAGTGAACTTATGAGAACTGATGGCCACATTTGCAAAATCTTTTCTAAGCTAATGATAAAAAGTAAAATTAGAACTATTTGTTGTAGCTATTTTTCTAAGATACCTGAAAGCTTACAGTGTGATACATGAGCAGGAATCCCTAGGGATAAAGCTGCCCCAATTAATAATAAAAGCTGTTCATTACAGGGAAGAAAAAACCTCAACTCCTAAAATGTGTATGGCAATGCTCAAATAACTATGGAATTTGCTTTACTAAAGGCAAAGGGGCTCCTCAGCTGTTAAAAGTCTAAGTATTGGGACAAGAAAAACTGGGGCACTGCTCATGAGTGTCAGAGTCTATAAGCATATGAAAATAATCCACAAATGGCATATCCACTGAGTTATGAAAGGCACAAACTCCTTTTAGATTTCCTTTGAGTATATAAAGCCTTGACTAATCACTGACAAATCCAAATTGTGGCATCTTGACACTAGAGAAGAATTTTATTGGGGGGGAAAAAAAAAACCAAAACAACACCCTACAGATTTGGTTCAGTCTCCCACTTCATGGCAACCCTTCATTGCAAACCCTGTTTGACTTCTGCTTTCTTCACTTTGTAGTGTCCAGATTAGTGGCTGCCTTCATTGACAGATTCATAGAATGGTTTGGGTTGAAAGGGACCTGAACACAGAGTTTTTGACAGGAGATAGATAAACCCTATTTTTTATGTTGTTATAGATTTGTGTTCTGATGTTGTTACATTATTTCCCTTAATTAAGCAACGATAGCTTGCTGTTTGAAAATGGGAAAGCATTGATAGGGTTTTCTTTCCAGAATATTCCCAGTATTTTTGTTACAGTACGTATATTTTTTTGTCCCTTTATTGTCAGTTCCTGTCATTAATTGCAGGGCAGATCCAGGCTTAGAACCTGGAATAATGCTTTTGCAACTGAAACACTCAGTTCTACATCTCCTTATGATTTAGGGAGACATCATACTTTGCGTTATTGTCAAGCATCCAAGTTACTTTACTTTTCTTCCCTGCATATAAATTCTGTGTGTCATGATCTAACTAAATTTCTTCTGTAAAAGTTTATAGTTCAGCTCCACAGTTAAAAATCTCCTTTTGGTTGGATGTACAAATTCAACAAACTTCAGATCAAAGTCAGTTCTAAAGCTACAGTTTATTATCATTGTTGTTCTTCTCTCCCAGCCCTTACTTCGTCTATCATTTAAATAGCCTTTGGATTAAAGCATGCTCTTGTATCAAAACACATCACATTTTAGGCATTAAGAGCACTAAGCATATCTCTGAATCACAAAAGGACCTGATTTTTGGTTTGCTTTATCCTTCACTGTGTCAGACAGAGGATTTCCTAGTGTTGTTTGTGAAAAGAAAGCCAGGGCTGGAGTCAGAAAGGAAAGCATAAAACTGCCTGCTTGATGGTTTAGTGTTACAGACCACCTACCCTGAGGAAGCTAAGGGTTTGAGTCACACTGAAATTCTGAAGGGAAATGCTGTAGACCAGCAACAAATAGGTAAAACAGTGGAAAATGAGAGAAACAATAAAATATGATTGCATTTTGTTCACAGCTTGGGACTTGGAATAGGTTTGCTTTTAAAAAAGAATAAAGCCAAAGGAACCACTTAGGGGAAAGACATTAGACAGACTTTTAAAGACTTCCTAGACAGACTCAATATAACTGTATACACTTAAACACCTTGTTGTAAGAGCTGTGTATAGTCAGATGTTGTTTTACATAAGTCCTTTATTGCACAGTTAAAGGAGACATAAATAAACATGTAAGGAAGGGCAAGAAAATAAAACTTGTACATCTCCAGAAAAGGCTTTTTGAGAATGGAAAACACAAGGACTTTTTTTTTTTTTTTTCAGTTCTTTTGGGACCTCAACAAGCAATTTTTGGAATTGAAAGGATTTGGGTTTGGGTAACTGGAAGTTAGCAACAAACAATAGAAGTGTGCAGTGAAAGATACAATTGAAAAGAAAAATATTTTGAAAATAGCTTCAATTTAAGTCTAGAAGTTGAGTGTGCACTAAAATTGTTTCGGGGGAGTTCTACAGAAGTGTGAAACAAGTAAACAGAAGTTGAAGACATTAATGCAGAGGGGTAAGAATCAGGATATTTCAGCAGAAGACATCAATGCTGCCATGTAAGGATGATAGTACAGCTGAAGCACTGCAAGTAGCTTGTGAAGTACCCGATAGAGTATTTTGTTTTGTAGGCAACAAAGCAATTAGCAGGAGGCAGCTGATGTGCTGTTGAGAGGAATAGAGCTGAATTTTAAATCCACTGTCAGCTGAAATATTTACCTATATTTATAATCACTCTTAAACCAGTTTGCTTTGGGGCATTGTGCAGCCTGCTGTAAACCCATCTCTTTAATTCCTCTGTACCATCATTCTTTGAGTTAATTTTTTTGCTTTCTTTGGGATTTAGAACAGTATCAGAGGAATTGCAGAATCCGATTGCAAAACTACAGATAATTCTGGACTACTGAACTGAAAGCAGAGCATTACCAAAATTAGTTTAGGACATTTAGTGTAAGTGAAAAGCTAAGTCAGAAAGAAATTAAAAAGCTGTCAGCTGAAGTTTAAATTTACTGAGAATATTTTCCAGAGACAACAGCTACACATCACTGCTATTTGTCTGGCTGTTCAGCTTCCATGATAACATTCTGTAGGAATTTACATAGAAGGGGCTAAAACCTTTTATTCCCAAACACATTTATCTTAGTCTCAGTCACTTGGGAATCCAGCAGCACAAGTGCACAAGGCCAAGTAGATACATCCTCATTTGTGTAAAAGCAAGTTCCTATGTGCTGAAAGTCAGCAACAACTGAGAGTCTTCTTGCTTTGGTTGCCCCAAGAGGGAATGTAATGTTTGGTTGAGATCCCTGCTTTTGGGGGAAGTTTGAAGTGATCTATTGTTTCATGGGAGAACAGCTGCAGGGGATGTGAGGGAAGTTTGGAGAAGAAAAGTTGTTTTTTCTTCAAGATGGAACTGGAAGTTTTCTTGGTGAGCAGATGTTCCTGTAGTGGCTGTTTTCTGCTGGCAGAATTGGTTATTAGCCCTTAAAGGCTGATGGACTCAGTGAAGCAAAGTGATGCCTTTTAACATTAACTTGCTCTGGAACAGGTGCCAGGGCAAGCTCTCATTGCACACACTTAAACCAAAGATTTCAGTTATAAACTGAAATGGTTATTTCCCCCCCACCACTGCCTCTGTCATTAGAGGAAGAATTTCACATTAGCAGCTGCCAGGCTGCTCCAAAGGCTGACACTAACTTTCCTTTCCAGGTGGGGACTGTTATTGTTTCAAATGCCCCTTTTAGAGACCTCTTTCATGGAGCCCTGGGTTGTGCAAAGACACTGGAAACTGTTTGGAATCCTTGCAACAGGTGGTTAGAGTCAAACTGCAGTATGTAAAAGTTGTAGTCTTTCCAAGATTTTCATTTTAGCTGCAGGAGTTCTGATTTCAGGTCGATAGGAGTTTCAGTGAGCTGGATGATAACTTTTATATGTCTTTTATAATAAGCAGTCAGGGCAGGAGTTATTTCTGTTCTTTCTGATTCACAATATATGTGAGCAGAGAAACATCAAATCTAATACACAGTAACAGCACCATAACCAGGTGCCTTGTTATGCTTTAAAGCATTTTTGTCCAAGCCATAGACAGAAGTTGTTTTTTTCCCCACTTTAAAGATGTTCAGCTTGCACTTAAGCTATTAGAGGATTCCTAAAGACAGAGCTGGATGAGCCATCATCTCATACAGCTGGATACAGACTTACATCAACTTTCTTGTGATACAGTTGACTGCCTTAAGGTCTGCTGCCCTGTCTATTGTGTCTCTGGAACCAGATTTGTACCTCAAACCACAACTGCTACAAAAAAATGAACTGAGGATGTGTCTCAGCTCTGCAGTATCAGAATACTCTAAAGCATTTCCATTTCTATTTCTGAAATACAACAAAGAGGCATCAGTGAAGTGTCACATGTGAAGGTTTCATGGCTCTTTGCAGCATCCACTGTCAGTTCTGAAACTCACAGAGCTCAAGTCTAAAACCCTTATCAGAAGAGAGTTGTGCTCATAAGTAACAGTTCACATAGAAATGCCTTCATGGAGTATTTCCAGCTCCTGCAAATCTTCCCTGCTGCAATTAGTGTGGAGGCACACCAACGCTATTCCCTCCACTGGTGAGAAGTAGGGCTAGAGAACATGATCAAATACTGATTCATAACAAGAACTCACTACAATTAATTTTGTGTTACTACAACCAGCACTAAAAAAAGAAGTGAGCTGAGTGGCATGAATGGAACAGAGCAGACTTTAGCAACAGAAGGTAAATAAGAATGTTTTACATAAGCATCAAATATTTGTCAGTTTTACAACTGGTTTGTTATTTCCAGCAACTGTTGCATTAGGATAAAGAGCATTTGCTCTTTCCATTTCTGGCTTTCTCACATCTTCAGAACAGCTCATGCCTGCAAGAAGTGCTAAGAAACTGTGGCTGTGTATTAAAGCCACCTGAGCATCTGAAAGGTTATTTTCTTATTTAGCTGTCACATCAGAACCCAAAGGTTTATTTAAGCAGCTCACCAGGAACAAAATGAAGCTGCCTGTTAATGTAGGGACTCATACAGGCTTCAGTGGGTTGATTTCACACATCATAACCAGCCAGGACTAATCCTTTTTTGTGCTCACACTGGAGAGGGCGGGCACCTTCTGCCCTACTTAGCCTCTAACTCACAGCATAAGAGTTATGTGAGATCTGTGGGTCTTCTTCCTCCTGTAGATGCTGGGGGACCCTTGTGGAATTCAAATTTCTATTTGCAATAAGGTCTGCCTCCAAAATGTGCAGTATATTATCCAGATGTACAGAAGGATGATATCAAGAAGGGTTGTGTCACCATCACCAGCAGGACCTGAGGCACAGGAGCTTAATTTACCCAATTTCATGGCTAAGTCAGGTGTGGAAGCCCAACCCTTTAGTCCAGCAGGTTACTTAACCACAAAGACAGCCCTGGATGGCTGAGCAAACCCAGACAGTTATAACCCTCAGCTCCAGGATGCTTTACTGCTATTCCATGTACAGATGAAGGCTGTGGTAGCTTCACAGTACCATTGTCTAGATTAAGGTTTAGACAGACAGGAAAAAACAGAATATATGACACATTTTGAAAAGTTGACAAGTCACTGTATATATTAATATATGAACTAGTCAGGTGACAGATTAGGGAAGCACCGCTTCTAATGTGACCAACTGAGCCTATATTACAAGATATACTATGCTTAGCATTCCCATTTTTGGTCACACTGGAACAGAGTAACCAGTTCTAACACAGTTGAGCTCAGTGAAGCTATGGCAGCATAGAGTGGCAGAAAAATGATCAGATAGACAAAATATTACTTAGTATTTTGTATATGAAATATTTGGTAGACAAAATATTACTTAATGAACAATTAACAAAACACTGAGGGATTTTTACTGATTCTTAAAACAAATCTGTTACCTTAAGACTAAGAAAATCAGGAGAAGCCTGAGACAAAATAGGAATCTTCTCAGGAAAGAGAAGGCTTTGAGGAGACCTTATAGTAGCCTTCCAGTATCTGAAGGGGGCCTACAGGAAGGCTGGGGAGGGACTATTGACAAGGTCTTGCAATGACAGGACAAGGGGCAATGGGTTTAAACTGGCAGAGGGGAGATTTAGACTGGATGTTAGGAGGAAGTTCTTTACAGTGAGGGTGGTGAGGCACTGGCACAGGTTGCCCAGGGAGGTTGTGGCTGCTCCCTCCCTGGAGGTGTTGAAGGCCAGGTTGGAGGAGGCTTTGAGTGACCTGTACTAGTGGGAGGTGTCCCTGCCTATGGCAGGGGGTTGGAACTGGCTGGTCCTTGAGGTCCCTTCCAACCTTACCATTCTATGACTCTATGAAAGCCCCAAAAGCAAGTCCTTAAATTGTTAAAATGCTTCTTAAGCCATAGCTACACCACCTACTGTTACACAGTCTATAAACAAGCTGTATTTACACTTTCATGATGAATAGGAAGCATCCAGCATAGTCATAAGAGTTGCTTAAAACAGCAGTTTTAATAAAAAGTCTTTGATCTATGAATTCTGTATTCAGCTATAGCTTGCTATATTTGACTGTTTCTAAGAGCAATTAATAACATTAAAAAAAAAAAAGAGTGAAGTGTGAATCTGTTTCCAGATAGACAAAGCATTTATTTGTATACTTAAGACTCCCAGTGGGAGATTTGGGTGTTGGAATGCAGGGTGGGGTGGACTGTGTCTTCCCTTCAGCTCATGATATTAGATTAGCCCAGAATTACTGTTTCTGCTGCCATTTTTAGTGATTTGGTATCAGCAGCCACAGACTCTTCTGAGATAAGACAAGGGTGTGTAGGCTCCGAAGGGTTCCCATTCTGGTGCAGGACTATATCAGTCTGGCAGCTGTTGCTTTGATGGAAAAGGTATGCTGACAGTTCAGGGCAAGCTTCAACAAATGGCACCAGCTCCTGAAAAATGCACTTCGAGCAGAACTGCCCTCCAAAGCCTGTTTATTTAAGGATTTTAGTGTTGTTATGCCTGACATTTGTGTTGAAACCAGAGTTTTTACAGTGTGAAATGAAACAACATTAAAATGTTTGGAGAAAATGTATTTGGGGATGGATAATAAACACTGAACCATTACCCAGTAAGGATCTGTTGACATGTATAATCTACAGCTCTGACATTACTGCTGCTTTAACCCAAAGATACTGCAATTACTGAGCCTGTGCTACTTCTACTGGAAAGAGTGGCTTGCAGAAGAGCAGTGAGATGGTCACTAAAATGCAGAGGACTGAGAGCTGAAGCTCATAACTAGCCCCCACATTCTGGGGCACTAATGTTGGTCTAGAAGGACAGAAACCAGCTGAGAAATTGAGATCCAGATCAGACACTGCTAACAACTCTGGGACTCATTAAATCAAAGTGTAATTTGCAGATCTTCTCAGTGCCATACACAAAAGAATGATTTTCAGACTCTGAAGAAATCATTATTTCAGATAAAGTTTCCCACAGGCCATATTCTCCATTACCTTGTCCCTTGTGTGGTTGTTTTATTTAATGTGGAAAGCAGGTGAAACACTTTTGTTCTCACTGGTGGTGTTTCACAGTCAATACAATTTAAGTAGGACCACAGGAGGGAAAGAGACCAAATGTAGCTAGAAATTTTGTGCAGAGAAGCAATGGTCATGAATTTCCTACCTTCTACTCCTGCTCACTTCACATCTTGTCTTGCCACTGAACCCCCACAACTTACACTTGGGTTGTTTTGCAGCACTGGGGAGAAAAATTGTGGAACAGTATTTTGATTTGTGTTGCTAACTAGAAAACCTGGGAGCTGAGCACTCCATCTGCCAACACAGACTCTACTTAACTCTGCTGGAGCTAAACATGTCTTTAAAGATTTCTGTATAGCACATTTACTACCATTTTTTCTTGGTAACAGGACAGCATTTTCCACACAAAATGTTTCAAGGTAGTAGTTGCTTTCAAATTATCCAGAGAAAAAAATAATTTTTTTAAACCCCCTGAAAATTTTATCTGGAATATGCTTTCCTTTGAGCAAGAAATCCAGTTTAGTTCTCTAACCTATTCCACTGCTAACAGAGAAAAAAAAAAACCCACAGAACTATTAAACTAAGAGGTGCCATCCTCATCAGGGGCAGGTAGCCACATCTTTCTTTCACTGCATTCTGACTCTTTAAAAATTATTAGCTGCTGATGCTTTTTGTTGTGCTGCTTACAGGTAACAACCTTAGGACCACCTCTAGGTAGGTTTTCCTGCTGCTGGAAGAGCCATGGGGCTGGATCTGCAGCAAGCTTCCAAAATCCCCAGGAGAAAACCCTATCCATGTTCAATCCTGCCCTGCAGGCAGGTCTCGGCCTGCAGCTATGCCATCTGCCTTCACAGCACACCAGCAGGCAGACAGGGTGACCCAGCGTTCTTCCTTACAGGGTGACAAAATCCATCAGCATCAAGTGATGCAGAAGTCATCTGTCACAGACAGACCTCGCTGGCTGAGTTCAGAGGGAGAAAGGGTAGCTCCTGTGGGGTCGCAGAAGTGACCTAAAGCTAAGAGCATTTCCAGAAGCAGTGTCACCAAACAAGAGGGTGGGAACCTAGGCAGCCAAGGGCCACAAAAGCAGTCAGGAATAGGGATGGAAACTAATCTGAGTTCTGAAATCCCCAGATACTTCCTTTTCTGATAAGTAAAATTTGTCTACTTTAAATCATTTAATTCCAGTGGTAGCATCATTGTATTCAGGACTTTCTAACTCATTTCACCCAAAAACTATGAGTTAGTCTTTGAACAGGTAATAAATTCAGACGAAAAGTGTTTTTTCATTTCCCCAGTGGGCTGAAATCATCACTTCCAGGGTGATTTTGGCTCAGTGTACTTCCACATGGCAGGTGAACAGAGTGTGCACGTGCAGGAGGTTACCAAGGCTTTGCTGAGATATGGCTGTTTAATGTATGGTTAACGTAACTGGCTTTGTCTACAGATGTTCACTTTCAGTGAGTTCTGCAGTCTGGTGTTTAGGAATAGGCTTTGCAGAGACTGTGCCACTTGGTCTCCTGCTGCATTGAAAGGGAGAACACTGTCAAGCTTCATGTAACAAGTTTCAATCTAGGAAGTTGACTTGTGCCAGGCATAGCTTGGTGGAGAATATATGAATTATGAGTATTTGGGTAAGATACAAGGAAAAGATGTTTGTGCTTTGTTAGGAAACATTGATTTGCATATCTGTGATTGCAGGAGATTGACTGTAAAACTAATGGAGTTATGTGGCTTAACTCCTTAGTAATTAAGGTTTTGAGAAGGATATGCAGAGAAAAATGTGAAAACAGGACTTGAATCAGGAAGTGTCCACATATCTTTGTAAGCAGTGATTCACATGGGAACCCAGAGTGCCTGAAGGAAACTGCCTATAGGTACTGCCACTGCGAGGGACAGACACAGAGCGGCCTGTTTGCTCATCACAGGATCATGCCTGCATTCCCTTCACGTGCTGTTCCCAAAGTCACTGGGAGACTAAAAATATCTCAACAACTTAGATCTGAGTCTTAGAAGTGTGACTCAAGATCCCTGGGATTCAGTGCAGTGTTTGAAAAGCATGGAACAGTCAGTTTAAAAGTTTGTTTCAGCGAGCTAGAAATGAATATGAATTAAGAGGTAGTGTGCCCCAACTAAACATTGTTTGATATTAAATCTGTTGAAGAGTATTTGTGTTCCATTAAATACATAACTTCAAAGCAGGTTTCTTTCCCCAACAAAAAAGTGGCAAACTTAGTAGTCTTTGTTGGTGAAGCATAGCAAAAAGTCACAGGGTTGACTCAAGAGAAGAAATACTCTAAAAATAATGTGAGAATTTTTCTTTGAACTTACATTTCAGTTTCAGGCCTTTCCCATGGGCTAAAATTTGTGATGACAGCTGATGTTCCCACTTCAGACCATGATTCCTAGATGTGAGGCTTTAAGAAAGAAACATGAGCTAGAAGGGGGCTGGCAAGCATTAAAAGCCTGAGCAAGTATCATGGAGTGAGATTCTGAGATGATGTAGAGTTCGTGCACCTGAGGTCTCAAAAGCAGTTCAGAAAGTTGGCTCTGAGAGACCACTTGAGCATCAGCTCCCACTGGTTCCTCCTCCAAGGAAGAAGTGCGTAGTGTGGACATGCACAGAGTTTACACATCAGGCAGATCAGTGCCCAGATGGATCTCATTTTTGTACACAAAGCCTGCCTGGTAGGATCAGAAGCTGGCAAACTCTGGAGGCAGAAACTGCCATTTTCCCATCCTTGATTTTATTGTCATCAATAGCAGAGATTTACCAAAAAACAGAGTGAGGAAACATAACTATTTCTTTATGCAGAAACCAACAGATAGGAGAGGTTCACCCATGAACATGATGGCTCAAATGAAGTTCCTGCTGGCTAGAGTGAGTAGTAGGCTGCTTCCCTCGGAAGCAAGAACTTTTTGCAGGAATACAAATAACATGGCCAAAGGAAAACAGAAAAGACTAAATTCTGCTGTCAGCTTGGTGCAGAGTCCATGAAAAAGGAAAGTGTTGTTGTCTGAATCTACCCTTCATGTTTCCATACCCCAGTTCCCTGAGCTGAGTAATGTCAGGCAAATCAGTCTGCCTGCAAGATTTGCTTGTATTTGGAGACTGTTTTGTACATCCACATTTGCAGGTTTTGCACATAACATTCAGCACCTTGGGACCCTAACCTTGATGAGGTCTCTCAGCTGTTTTAATAAATACAGTGAACTTTCTTTTGCTCTAAACATAGAAACTATTCTGAGCCCTTGCTGCTGAGCATCGATACAAACTGCAAAGCATGAAATACTGTCCACAGCTTGAAGGCCTGCCCCACATTCTCATGAAGCTATCCTTTTCAGAGATAAAATGGATAAAGAGAGAGCTACATTGCTGACTTAAAAAAAAAAATATAATCAATTTTCAGTGCAAACAGTCACAGATATAATGAAAAGCTGCTGTAACAACAATTCTCCCTGCCTAACTGCTGTTATGGGTCTGAATATGCCATTTGTAAGGCTTAAATTGCTTTTGCAGTCAAGTGTTGTAATCCATTAGTGATAAGAAAAGGTATTTGTCTATCGGTTGTGGTTAACTACATTCCTTGTATTAGAAACAATTTAGTCTCTTATGTGAACCCAGTGCAGGAAATTGTTTAGAGTGAGTCTGGCTGCAGAGCTGGAAAAACAGAGCAGTTTAGTGCTCCCTTCCCCCAGCAGCCATGTGCTGGAGAACTCGACACTGACAGCTAACAACTTAACCTTTAAGAGCTGCACAGAACAGCACTGCATACTTTTACTCAGAGGATTTCAACTGCTTCACTCAATAACTCCTGCTAAGTAAAGCTGTATAGAAAAAGTCAGACTTTTCAATTCTCCCTGGGATCTTTCTCTTTTAACATCATTTTCCCCCTCTTTTGTCTGTTAAATCATGTTAATTGATTTTCTTTAGATAATATCACGGCTCTTACTGCAGATAAATCTTAAATCTCTGGACGAATGGAGGCAAACTAGGTTTTGGTTGTTGGAAATGGGAACTGCAGCTTCTCTGCAAAGCAAGCTGTCAGATGAGATTTGCTACCAGCCATGTTTCTTTCCTTTGGATTTTGGAACGCTGCTTGCTAAATATTATCAACTTTGTATGTTTGGCTAAACATGAAGAGTGAATCAGTACATTTCCTAGGAATTCTGTTTCCTCTATAAAGATGCTGACAAATGTTGCAACTGCCTTCTAGCATGTGATCTAGTACATGCATGATGTATATTACATCTAGTACATCTAGTACAAGCATGATGTATATTACATAGCATAGAGTCATCAAAATCAGAGAGAGGAAAGGCATCTGATGGTAACATTAGCCCCCATACTGGCACTGAACTGGTTTAGTAATCTCGGCCACTACCTGCTCTCTGAGGCCTTCCTACCATCCCATAGCAGAATGCACAATTGCCACTTATTTTCAGATCCATAGTACACTGCACATGTACAAAGTAAGATTTTCTTTGACTGAAAAGCACTGCAGCTGAAGTCCTTCTGATTGTAATGCAGTCATCTCCTTATACATTTGTTACAACTAAGTTTCATTTTCTGAGGGAGCTGGTCTCTTAGAAAAGCAGGGTCAGCAGCCTGTTAGAGGCTGGGCTTGACCTATCCCAAAACCCCAAAGCAGCCTTCCTGTGGGATTTAGGAGCTGCAGCTGTTCCAGCCAGTTGAAGATGTGTCTAGAAAGCTTAGCACCTAGAGAAAAACTGCAGTCACTGCACTGGACAAAACCTGACACCATACATAAGATCCCTGTATTCTACTGGTTAGAGACATCCTTGTGAGTACAAATTGCTTAGGTTTCCAGAGGCTCACTGTTTGCTGGTAGCCTTTGCTTTGTCCTGTAAAACACCTGAATTCCACGTTCGGCAGAGAAGCTGAAGTACAACTATTGCAGAAGAGTCAGCTTGCTTACCTAATGGATTTGGCAGGAGGAGCTCTGAACTACAGGGATAACCAGTTCACAGCTGCAGGAAAAGGAAGCGGTGAAAGAGAAGACAAACTGTGTTACAGAGGGGCTACTTGTTTATCAGGAGTGCCCCATAACTTCAGCTACTGATTTCTGAAGAGGAGCACAGAGCATGCCAGGAGCAGGTCTGCCTTACAAAGGCTAGGCACCTGGCCATATTCTTCACAGCAAATAATCACATTAATACCAAATTCTTTCCTGTGGGAAGTGCTTGGAAATCATACACCATTGCTGATGTGAATATTTCCTGCTATTCTGCTGCCAGGGTGCTCCCAGCAAAGCCTGCAAGAAGGAACTAGGCATTAAGTGGTGGTGGTGCCTGTAGCTGAGTGGGAGAGCACTAATGCCACAGCACCTGAGCAGGTCAGATTTCTCTTATGGTTTTAACCTGTGTTCATCTGACAGTGATTCTGACTTGTTTGCGTTGAACATAACCATATGTTCACTTTTCAGCAGCACACAAAAAGAAGTCAGGGCAGCGTTCATGAGCTGAAATGCCTTGAGAGAGAGGGAAAGGAGAATGCTGCATCTGCACCACCATTCATTATTTATCCTCAAAGGCTGAGCTAGGTGTACTGTATCTGTCAATCATCTCCAAGCACTTATTCCATTTTTTTCCTCCCTCTTTGTGGATCACATCCATCAGATGTACTACTGTCAAGCAGATAGTAAAAGGTGTCTCTCCCCCTAAAGGGTCTCTCCATCTGAAAGCAGAACAAGCACCTGATAATTTACTGGAAGTCATGTGGGATATAAATATACCTGCAGTACATCAGGCCAGAATAACCAGTGGGAATCCAGATGTTGGAAAACTAAGGTGATCTGCACAGCCAAGTGCAGTTCATATGAGCATCCCTTCTTGTATGGCTCAAGTTCTCCTCAAATGGGAATAGTTCATCCAGTCAATTTCCCTCCCTCTGATTTTTACTTTGCCTTCTTGCTTCAGATAGTGCAGTAAAATACTTATCCAGCATCTTTTACCTGTGCAGCTGAGATTTCTGCTCTGCTTTTAAGCAGTCTCTGCATCCAAACCCGCAAAAGGCAGCAACACTGGAATAAAGACAGCTTTGCCCCTGCACAGAAGGTCTAAACTCTCCAGGACAGTCCTCGCTGCCTTCTAAGCCTGATGCAAGTTCACTAGTATTCAACAATTTACATTCTATGTTGGATTACATTTTTTCCTCACATCCTGTTTCACACAGAAAGGGTGACTGGAATGAGATATTTGTGCTCACCTGACAGATAAACATCCTGCAGGCTGTAAGTAGGAAGCCAGTTTTTGGCCATAAAATTGTACAAAACGATAACTATAGGAGGGCAGACTTCAGGCTCCATGTTGTAAACATTGTCAGATGCAGAAAATGGTTTCTGGATTTTATACAAGGTATTGGACTATCAAGATATGATTACAAGGCATACGTTCTTCTGGAAGCCTATTTATATAGTCTGAGCAGCTGAGCCCTGCTTTTGGTTCACGAAGGTCCTTTTTTTTTAATCTATATAAAATGCAGTTTGGCAAGTTTTAACACTTAGTTAACTAATTCCCACCAGAAATACTGCAAACATGGTTTCCATTTATAGCAGAATGGATTAAGCTGAGTTAGAAATACAGTATGTTGACAGTACTATTTAGAAGCATATGGACAATTTGATCCTTTCTTCTTCATGACAAAATATGAGTGGTAACCATCAAATGCTGTGCATCAGAGTGTTAGCCTCTCCTTTTTGTAAAGATCAGCATAATCTTTTCCATTTGTAGAGCTGAATCTAAAGTAGTCTGATTTATAGTTCTTTGCTATCCTCAAAAGGCACTGAGGCATCTTCCCAGACCTTTCTAGGCCAAGTTAGCGTACATTGCTGCATGGAGTTTTGCAGAACACAACTCTGATTGCTGCAATTGTTTACAACAGTAGATATTACAGGCTACAAGAGTTGTAGCTCTTCAGCCTGGAGAAGAGAAGGCTTCAAGGACACCTTAGAGTAGCCTTCCAGCATCTGAAGGGGGCCTACGGGAAGGCCGAGGAGGGACTATTGACAAGGTCTTGCAATGACAGGACAAGGGGCAATAGGTTTAAACTGGCAGAGGGGAGATTTAGACTGGATGTTAGGAGGAAGTTCTTTACAGTGAGGGTGGTGAGGCACTGGCACAGGTTGCCCAGGGAGGTTGTGGCTGCCTCCTCCCTGGAGGTGTTCAAGGCCAGGTTGGATGAGGCCTTGAGTGACCTGTGCTAGTGGGAGGTGTCCCTGGCCATGGCAGGGGGTTGGAACTAGATGATCCTTGAGGTCCCTTCCAACCTTACCCTTCTATGATTCTATTACTGATCTGCAAGTATTTGGTGATGACTTTCTATTAATTGCTAGTGTAACTCCAAGCTTCAAAAGATCCATGACAACAAAACACTAATATATAAGGAAAAATATGTTTTGTTTATCAGTACACATTGTGTTGGAGCCTCTGTAATTAAATATCTTTGTGTTTTATGGGAAGAAGTTGCCTCTTGGAGAATTCTGCAGTAGAATAGAAACAACTCCAGCACAAAAGATACATATCAGTATTTAAATATTTGTTTGCAAGCACAGAGTGCCCTTACAGAATCAGAGTCTTTATAATGAATATAGAGAATAGATTTCTTTTAAATCCACCTAAGGCATGACTCAGTAATGCCATCATCACTACCTAGCACACATTTTCTGCTGCTCTTACTGACATCAAGCAGTTGGATGCTGGTTATCACCAGGTTGGAATTAGGTGTATCTGTTGAAGTTGAAGACAGAGGATTTGTTAGTGATCCCAGGCAATAACCTAGCTTATGAGAAGTCCTAGTTACCCAGCAAATGTCTTACTGGGCAGAGGAATTAATCTTTTTGTTGAAATAACAGAACAACTACTGACTAGCATCATCCAGCACAGTACTGAACTTTGCAGAGGAGATGATCAGTTATTCCAATTGTCCTCCAAGCATTCCAGCAGCTCTCCAGAGTTCTAGTAGCAGAACTGTACCTTGTTTCTGTCAGTGTCACCTGCCAATCCTGCACAGACACCTGTGCTACACACCCCAGTACAGCTATAATGTGGGTATAGCAACATCACAGGAAGAGCTGCTGCTCTCATCACCATGGGCAGCAGATGTTTGTTGTGGTCATCTTAGAATGGTGTGGGTTGGAAGGGACCTCCAAATGTCATCTAGTCCAACCCCTCTCCAATCAGCAGGGATATCATCCACTAGATCAAGTTGCTCAAAGCCTTGTAGAGACTGCACAAGTTTGCATTCAAAGCCCAAGAAAAATTTATACACTGTGGTACAGGAGAGTAAAAGGGACAGGTGGAAGCATCCATCAGCAAATCTACATAGCAAGTCCTGCCCTGAAGTGTAGGGGAAAGTCTTTTGAGGCTTGGGTGTAAAATAATATTTATTTACAGTAAGTGCACTGAACTGGAAAATGCAAATCCTCAGCAAGCAGGCACTGATATAATTTTCAGCTGAAGCCAGTGAAGCTTTGAGTGCCTACATGATCTGATAGTCCAGTCAACTGTAGTCACTGTGAATGTGAACAAAGAACATCAGGATATTCTCTTACAGATATGCTAGGCTAATGCCATGAGTACCTTTGTTAATCACCCAGAACAGTCACAGCTTGTTTTAATTTTTTCTTATTTTTACACCTCAGTTATTATTAAAATAAGCAGAAGTTACCAAAAAGTGTTAGGAACAAAGTTGAAGCGTGAAAGAAGAAACAGAATATTATGAAACACTATAGGCAACAGCAGCAGGCTCCTTTGAGCAATTCTTTCCCTTTAGATGGTATTACTGAAAGAAAAAAGAAATAGACCTTGGTTCACACCAGAGTACTGCTTCCTGAACATCACACTTGCATGTGAAACCCCTACTTTGCTAAGGTGAGAGGCACTGGGCAAGTGTTACCAAGCTGGCAGACGTGACACAGAAGGATTACAGAGCATTTCAGGAAAGCGATGTTTTAAATGAACAGCCCAACATGGGGTTTGCCGATGCTCAGGTGAAGAAGACTTCAGAACCATACTGACATAAAAAAAAAAAAAAAAAAAAAAAAACCAAACAACCTCTCTAAAGCTGCACCTCTGACAGGAAGACTTAACTATAAGTATTTGGTGACAGAAGGAATAAAGCACTACAAACCCCTCCCCTGTTATTACTGTTATATGCTGCAAATTCTGGTTGTACTCTGTGAGTATCAAAACCTGAAGATACTGGTTAAGTCAATAAAGAAAATATGTCAGGAAACAAAATCAATTCAGGCAGCAGTATGGCAAAATTATCCAAGCCCTCCTCTGCTAAGCAAATATCAGGTGAAGATAATTTATGTCCCCTTTAAACAAAAGCCATTCCATGCTTCACTCTGAAAGTGGCCAGTCAGAGAAATATGCCCAAGGCAAAAGTACTGTGCACTCAGACTGCTCCATGGAAACATCATCTGCACAGCAATAAGCTTTTTAACATTTACACTACCTGCTTCTCACTGAAGGTCATAACATGAGGCAAGTTTAGGGCTGCTTTATTAAAGATTAGCCTGGTCACTATCAAGCTCCAGAGTCCCTCAAATACTTCAATGCCTGTCCCTAGCTAAGCCAGCTACTGGCCACTAGATATATTACATTAACTTTAAGGTACACACACACACAATCTGTATATATACATCCTGAACAGAGTTTTCAAAACAGTGTTTATATGATTTAGTACTTTCCCAAAATAGATGCCTGCATCTGCAGACAGGAAGCATCTTACCCTCAGGGGTTTTTTGATTTTTATTTTTTTTTAAATATATATATATGTAATCATACCATGTTTTGGAGGGAAATGCTTTCCTTCTCTGGGATCTTATTGCACTCAAGTTTGTCATGGATACACCAGTGTCCTCAGGGCTAAGAGTGCTGAAATCATTGTAATCCAATTGTGCTGAAATATTTAAGGGACTTTGTTGCTGTAAGAGCATTGCAGTGGACTCAAAACACACAGCCAGAATGTTTTCAGAAATAAAAGTTTTGGCTTGTATCCAGCTTCTCCTAAAGCAAATGGTCAGGGATGTCATCTGTTGGAGTTGGGCTTTGACTGGAGGCTGCATTGTACTACCTTCTGGGAAGCGATGGTTCCACTGTACTGAACCCAGCGCTCAAGCTGTGGCCTCACCAGGGCTCAGTTCTGGGCACCACAGTATGGGAAAAGCATTTTGGTCCTGGAGCATGTACAGAGAAGTGCAGCAAGGCTGGTGAGGGGTTTGGAGGGCATCATACAAAAGCACTGGAGGAAGCTGGAGTTGATTTGTCTGGAGAATAGAAGGCTAAGGGGAGATCTTACTGCTCTCTACAGCTACCTGAAGGGAAGTTGGAGCGAGTCTGGCATTGGTCTCTTCTTCCAAGTAACCAGCAATAGGATGAGGGGAAATGTGGTTTAAGCTGTGCCAGAGGAGGCTTAGATTGGACATTAAGAAAAGCTTCTTTACTGAGAGAGTGGTGAGGGGTTGGAACAGGCTGCCCAGGGAGGTGGAAGTCATCATCCCTGGAGGTATTCCAGCAGCACACAGGTGTGGTGCTTCAGGACGTGGTTTAGTTATCGTGGTAGCTGGGTTAGGGTTGGACTGGATGATCTTAAAGGTCTTTTCCAGCCTTAATGATTCTATGTAGCAATTGTGAGTGTTACAAGGAGCAACCAATTGTAACAGCAATTTACACAAGTTGTATGGTTAGGCGTGAGTAACTTGGTTTGCTCTGCCAGGTAGATATCCATGAACAGCAAGGAATGCCATTCTTACTGATAACCACTTCAAGTCTCTCTTGGGACTTGGAGCACAGAAACATTAGTCCACTTGATCATTTGTGCCAATAAAGAATCACCAAGAGGCAGGGGTCTGGCTTTTGCAGTATATATACTGTAAGAGCAAATGTGCTTCAATTAAGTCTATCAGAACAACCTTCATGATTTAAGTTTGAGTAGGTTTGCCAAATGTCACAAGTAAACACACCAGTGTTAGCATGGGAGATGGTGTTTAACACTGCTGGTGGTATTCATTGATCATGGAGCCTATTGAAGTCCTGATGCTTCACACCTTTTCTACCAAGGGATGATCAAGAAGCTCCAGAGAGCTTTTAGAAGCACTTAGTTTTGCTATGTAGTTTATGCAGCCACAGATTTCAATGGAACCACAGACAGAGTTCAGCATGGGCATCAGCACAGCATTCAACTGTGACAAACCATATCCTGGCCTTGGTGAAATCACTGTTAGGTGCAGATGTTGACTAACATGCCAGGTATATGCACATGACTAACATGAACACAGATCCCAGTTTGTGTTTCTGATGCCTTCCTGTAAATATTTTTGCCTGCAACATTCAGCAGCTTATAGAAGACCAACACCTGTGACTCACACAAGGTCAGAGGCAAGTACAGAACCCTGTTTTTATACAAAAACCCTCTCAGCCCAAGCTCAGAGTAGATCACACACTGATAGCACAATGACCTGTTGTTGGTGTACATACAGGATGTAGATTCAAGTGTACATTTTCAGCCTTTAACTATCAATCTCCTGATTTTGGAGTCATTAAATTTTATTAAGGTTTATTTTCGTTTGTTTGTTTTAATTTCCTTCCTTTTTTGTTTTTGTTCTGAGGGCAAATTAAGAAATAATATGGACAGGAAGAAGCATACTTACCCATTGCAATTGTTATAAAACCAGCAGGCTCTGCAGATAGGTTTATCTCAGGGGACCAGTTACCTTCTGATAAATAGAGTTACTTTGATTTCAGTGGAAGCTCATGCCTGATTTACGCTAGGTGATGTGGGCTACAGTTTCAGCCTGAGATCAGTGTATTTGCTTAAGGAACTGCTGCTACAGCAAGTATCTGTGTCAGTGGAAGAATGAGGCAACTAAGAGTTGATTTATGAGTTCAGGATAGGAATAAAGAGGAGAAAGGGACTCTATTAACAGAATTTTATAGTTAAAATATTAAGCAGCAAGTAAAAAGTCTACAGTAAAACCACAAGTGAATAAGAAAATACTAATCCTTTTGTCCTACGGCAATAAAATGTTTTCTAAGTAGGGATACAAGGCACTAATTTGATTTGAACATTTCTACTGTATCTACTATTTGAGGACTATGTCCCTGAAGCTTCTCAGATGAAGTCCTGCTTTCAGTGTTCACCTCTACTCGTGGAAGAGTAAATTGTGACCACGTGGTCAGTCCTCACCCTGAAGTTGGAGTGAGGAAGTTCACTGACTGAAATCAGCTCCAAAATATTCAGTGAAATATTTCCAGATTTTCTAACCCAAGGCTGAAGTTTGAGTTCCAAGAAAAGATAATGCAAATTTTATAAACACAAACCAGCTGCTCTTGAAATCAGGATCACGTTTGCTTTCAGAAATGGGCCAGAAAGCAGAGCATAGCTAAGAACGAGTTGTGCATTGTTGGTTTTGAGACGACTGTCACTCATCTGTAGTGAGCTTGTTATTTAAATATCACTGCAGCTTAAGGCTTACACTGCAAATCTTTTGAAATCACACTTTCAAAGCTCCATTCAGCGGTAGTGTGTGCTGTCCTGAATGGTGTGTCTTGTTCTGGGTGTTCTAACAAAACCCACTAACACTTCCTTGACATGTCAATTACTTTTCTTTCAACATCTTAATCAAAACAAAACAAAACCCAGGCCTGTTAGCAAATTGATCTGTGATTAAGCATTGCCTGCTTTGTCAGTTCCCTTTTCTTATTTCTGTGCATGTGCATGATGTGAAAAAGCACATTTCCCACTGCTAGTGCATTCCTTGCCTCCTCCAGTGCATTGGCTTCCAAATTTTTTACTTGTGGTGAGTTTCACAGCCCTCCAGACAAGTTCCCAGTCCAACGTCAGACTCACCGTTAGCAGGGAAGCTCTGAGGGTGGCTGCTGCTCTGCACAAGTGGAGCTCCAACCCATTTTTTCATTCAGCTCCTGGCATTTCCACTTTCCAAATGTAGTAGTTGGAGGGGTTCTAGGTCTCCCTTAACAAAACCATAGGGACAGAGGCCCATCTCATGGCTGGTGGGGGAGATGGTTCCTAGCTGGCCGGGAATTGTGAGCTGCGTCATGAGGCCTGCCGAGGCCTTGTAGGCCCCAGCTGGGGAGGGCAGTTTCGGCCTTACCCTCAGGCCGACTGAGGGCGGAAGGAGTGGAGGATTCTAGAAGGCCAGTTTGGGCATAATCAGTTTTGTACTTGTTCTACCTGCTTGCTTTTTTGTATATATGCTCTTGTAAATAGTATCTCTCTTTAAGCTTCCAGTCAGTCTGTAGTATCCTCATTCTTCCTCTTGGAAAGGGGCAAGAGTCAGTTCTGTCCTCCAGTCCAGGGTAGCTTGTGGCCTCGAATTGAGACACCACTGCAAGACATTGTTTGTAATCAAAAGCTCTGCCCTCTCCGATTCAAGGCAAAGAGTCAAGCTGGCAATTTCCATGTTGCTACTGCAGTCAGAGGTGTGCTCTAGCTGCTTCCATTTCCCTTATGCTAGGCACTGCAGATGTACTCTAGCCAAACTTCTTTGTTTGTACAGAGCCATGACAGGAGAAAAAGTTATTTTAACCTTCTCTCAAATTATTTCAAATCAAGATAGATAGATTTGTTCAGGACAATACAAGCAATCTGTGGTAGACCTGGAAATGAAGCCCAGACCTCTCAAATCCTATCCCAGCATTACAAACAGAGTATTTACAATGCAGTTTGTTCTGAAAATAGAGTTTTCATTTTTATTTTCTGCATACTTGTGATTTATGAAAGCTGCCAACTCTCATAACTGTTGTCATAAAGTTGGCTTAGTCAGTATGAAAGTCCACTGTCTGCCCTCATGCAGAGGACATGAGAAGCATGAAAGAGTACAACCATTTACTCTGGGTTTCAGTGAACAAAATGAACAGTGAAACCATCTGACTGCCACCAAATTGTCAGAATTATATTAAACAGCAGAAGGCACTGTTAAGGAACACTCACAGAATCAAGGTTGTTAAAAACTGGAGTTTTAATAACTGGAGAGATCTGGTTTGCCATTAGATAGCTGGAGTATAGCTCAGCTTTTTTCATAACAGTGGAAGAGTTTAACCCATTCTGACTTTCACTTTTTCAAGGAAATAGTCAAACACAGAATCATAGAATGTCAGGGGCTGGAAATGACCTCAAAAGAGCATCTAGGTCCAGCCCCCCGCCAAAGCCAGATATATATCACCCAGATATATAAAATAAACATAACAAAAATAAAGTCAACAATCAGTAGTTCCTAAAACCTATTTTAATGTCTTTCTCCTTACCTCTAAGAGCTGTTGTAGGGAGCTATTTATAACATGGTAATTTACTTTTCGTGACCTAAATGGCTGCATAATGTTAGAAGAGAAGGTGGCTCAAGGGAGACCTTAGAGCAGCCTTCCAGTACCTGAGGGGGCCTACAAGAAAGCCAGGAGGGTATTTTTTACAAAAGCTTGCAGTGATAGGACAAGGGGGAATGGACTGAAGTTTGAGGAAGATAGATTTAGACAGGATATGAGGAAGAAATTCTTTACAGAGAGGGTGGTGAGACACTGGAAAAGATTGCCTAGGAAGGTCATAAATGCCCCCTCCCCGAAAGTGTTCAAGGCTAGGGTGGATGAGGCCTTGAGCCACCTGGTCCAGCAGAAGGTGTGCCCTACCCATTGCAGTGGGGTTGGAACTACATAATCCTGACGGTTCCTTCCAACCTAAACCATTCTGTGGCTTTTGCCAGGTGACCATTTTAAACACTTGCAAGTAGAGACATGCTGTGAGCATACCCATTGCTCTAGAGCAGAGGATATAGCACTAGTGAAAACAAAAATCTAATTTCAACAAGTTTTTGCTCTCAGAGAACAGTATATAGCACTCATTAGCAAACCACAGTCTGTTCTAATTTAGACACATGTAAACAGCACTGGAGTTGTTCCATATGCACATCAGTGTAATTGATAGCAGAATTTGGACAGTGTACACACACACGGACTTAGATACACAACCAGCTCCCCTCACACTACTGTGTGTAAGGCTTTAAGAATATGAAAGGATTCTTTAGAGTACAAAAAACACCAGCTCACATTGTGATTCCAGATTTCTCAGAACAGTCTTTGGCTTATTTGATCCTGAAGTGTATTAGCTTCTGTTAACTCCAAATAATCGATTCTCCCTTGATAATCAGAGTTCAGATTTAAGTTTCTGGACTGTTTTTGTTGCAGTGTTATGTACCTCATCTTGGAGAGGACTATATGAGGAGGTCAGAAGTGTGCAATTGCCATTGACTCTTTCTGGCTGTCTCTTTGGCTGATAGCTTTTACTCTCCATGCAGTCATATTAATGCCTTTCATATGTTAAAGAACTCTTATGATGAGAACATCTCAGCCATTTATAAAGGTGAGTTGGAGACCTACAGGGGCAGAGGGGTGGTGCAAGAGGCAGAAGGCAGCACTAGAAACAGTTTGTTGGCTCTTACTGCTGCACTACAACCACTGGATCCTGCTGTCTCCACGCAGATTTAAAGAATTAGTTGTAAACTCAAGGCAGTTTCACAAAACGCATTTGAATTACTCTGGCTATTTCTGCTGAAGTAGCAACATCTAACAGTGCAATGGCAGAGAAACCACAATAAAGACCTCGTGCACTGAGACTGGCTTGTGCTGGCTTAATGCTCTGGGGAGTATTTGGCAATGCTGTCAGTAATTTTATCGTCCACAAAGCGGTTCATCTGTAAACTGGTGGCAAGGGCCACGTAATGGCGCCCCTTGTTTCAGTAGTAGGGAGGAAGAGGATGATCTGAGCAGTTTCAAAGGGACAGCTATGAGACTGAAGCCTCATGAAAATGCCTTGAGCAAATTATCACTCAATCTTCCACAGTGATCTCTGGCAACACAAGCAGGTCCTTGGGACTGTGGGCAGCTAGGCACAAGTTAGAGCAGATCTGAACTGCTCCAGGTTTTTGTGAGGAGCTCACATGGCCTTCTCAGGTTAGCCTCCACCTCCGGGAGAAATCTTCAGTTGAACGGACCAAAAAAGCAGTACCTACCGGAAAGGCTTCAATAAGGCCTCAACTATATACCTCATACCTGGATCCAGGAACTAGGCCTTTTTATCCACAATTAAATGCAACCTTTCCTAGTTAAGTTTCCTGCCTGCTGCTTGTCTTCCTCAGCAAAAGGGTTCATTAGGATTCAACCAATTTAACAAGCAAAGTACAAATTCCAGAAAGATCTCCCAGTAACCAACAGCAGTGCTTGGCCTAATTCAACTAAAATGCGATCTTGGTAGCAATGCAAAACATATCATTGAAAACAATTACTGATAAAGCAGGGAAGTGATAGCAATGTATCCTACCAGTGGTATAGTGATCAGCAGGCAGCTAGCCAGGCCCACGGCCAAGCCAGGAAGTCCAGACAACTCAGGAACAGGGCTGAAGCACAACACTCCTCCACCACAGCTCAAAAAACAGTGAAGCCCCAGAGCTGAGCTTAAATAGACTTGTGGGCTGGTGGGTGGGGTAAGCAGAGACTCCAGGTGAGGCTCATCAGAGTCATCAAGGCTCCAGAACACCTGCAGGCAGTCTTTGTTTCTCCCAGGGCAGAACAAAGAGCTCCTATTGGTTGGGCAGGATGACTTCAAGGTCCCAGAGCCATGTCGTGCTCTCAGGTGTATTAGAGCCTAAATCTGGAGTGCATTTGTTCTGAGACCCTTAAAGTGCCACATCTCTTCTGTGCTGCCATCTCGTAGGTGCTTTTATAGCATGGCTCAAAGGTGCCAGTCTTTCTGCAAGCACTTTGTGCCATTGTTGGTGTTCGCAACCTGTGCAGGGTCCAAGTCACCAGGAGACTGCCAGTTCCCTCTTCAAGAAGCAAGGGACAAGAATAGCAGGGTTGCTGTAGGTCACTGCACCACTGTGAAAGCTCATACACCACCTGCTACAGCCCTGACAGGTTACCCTAATAAAATGTTACTCCAAACACATGTGAGGTCTAGCTCAGCTGCTTGAGCTCACCAGCAGGCAGCCCTGCCCCATTGCAGTGACAGTATGTGGTGTGACAGGTTGCAGCAGTTTCACAAGTTTGGGGCTTTTAAGTTGACTCCTTCTGCTGTTGTATTTTCCTCCTGAAAGATAGGAGGTTTCATGTGTAGCTTGAGTAAGGTGGGAGACAGCCTGACATCGATCCCAAGCTGTAAGAGTCTGTTTTTATGCTGAACCATATATGCCACATGCATTTTACCTCTTCCCCTTTGGCCTTTCTGCAAGGATTAGCAGCCCTGCTTTCTTCTCAAAAGGGTGATAAATAGGAACATTTTTGGCTTGTCCAAATTTCCTGTACAAATTTGCAGGAAGAGTAAGTTGCTGACTTGTCCTTAGTAGAGTCATTTGCTACAGTGCAACCAGAGAGAAATACTTGCTTTCTTAAGACTAACAAATGGAGCCAGAAGAGACAATACACAAGCATGTTGGGGAAAGGGTGGCCTTGTTTTATCTTCTCTTGTTGTAAGCTCATCGTTACAGCTCTAAAATCCAGCGCTGGCCACACTGGCTGTGCAGCAATCCCTAGTTCCATGTGTATGTTCACTTACACTTTTCCTATTTTTGCTTATTACTCTGGCAAATACAGGCCCTCTCCCCTTCCCCTTTCCCCCATTTCTAAAAGCTCTTCTCCAGCCAGGTTTTGCTTTTCCTGCTCACACAAAAGACCCACTGGTCCCATCACACAAACACAGGCTGCAGAATGGGGTCCCTGTCACAAGCTCACCGAAGGAGACAGCTGCTAGGGGATCCAGGTCCCCAGTTCTTCTCTTCTTTCCCCTCCCCTACCCGAGGCAGCCTCTCTCCTGAGGTGCTGGGCTGCTGTAACAGGATCTCCCCACTGCTCCCTGCTCTGGACTTTGTTTTTCTTGGCACACCGCTCACCAAGACACTTTAAAACAGAAAGCAAGTCAAAGCACTTTTGGCTTCCTTCCTTGCCTCTTCTCCCCCCTTTCCTTTCTTGAACAGTTTATGAATAAAATAGCAATATTCTCTCTTAAAAGTGTTCTGCTACAAGGTTAGAATTTGGATTGGGTGGACTCTTTTCAGTGTTCAGAAGTGGCAGATGTTTGCAACAGGCACAGCAGGAAAAACCCATCCCAGATTCCTGCAGCGGGAAGTGAAGGTGCAGGCTGGAGTTTTGGTAGAAAGCTGAATCCCTGTAGATCACTTGTTGCATATTTTAATGACATTTAAACATAACCAGATACAATTAATACTCAAGGAGTGGGGAGCTATTCTAAGCAGCGGGATCTGAAAGCACTCTGCTCAACTGAAGACTTATTCACCATTCACTTAGAGATAGGCTGAAAACAGCCGGTAGGAAATTAACTAAAATAACATTTTTTACTCAAATGGAATATTTTAATTCATGCTAATCCATGAATTGCTAAGAAAATATCTGTATCTGTAAAGGATTCTTGTAAGCACAAAGCAAATGCTCCTTCCCAAGCCCCTTTCAGCATGGACGATGTTTCTAGAAAATGTGCAGGAATTTTAATCTCCAGTGGCTGTGCAGCGCAGCACTTGGGCCTGCATGGGGGATGGAAAATACACATGCACCTGGAAGCAAGCATAAATCACAGTCAGCCCAAGCACTCTGCAGGCTCCACGGCCTCCTCCAGCCAGCCATCTACACAGTGAACTCATTCCAGACATTTTCAAGACCAGAATATCTGCTGCACGGTTTTCACACAGCGGCACCACACCGTTTACACTTGCACTGCAGCTTCCAGGCAGTTCAGCTGTTCCTGTGCAAGCTGGTAGAGTCATGCTTTGGCCCAGTCTTCTGTGATTTTACCCTAGCTGAGGATGTGTCCATGGAATAAGAAAGTGAGAGCAGCTGGGACTCAGCAGAAAATCTGTCACATCTATAGAACCATAAAGAAGCAGCATGGGACCTAAATATGCTCGAGTCTGCAGTTCTTCAGCGCAGAGCCACTGACACAGAGGGCGGTGGGGCTGACACCAGCTGGGGATTCACCCCAGCGCTTCCCTAAGCTCACACCAGCCATGTGAGTGCAGAAACACATTTCTCCTTTTACCATTCCCTCTTCTTTTACCATCCCCCTCTGTGGCAAAAGGAAATGAGCTGCAAGAGAAAGAGCCTGAGACCAAGCCTGCACTAAGGTATCTCTGCAGAGCCTTAAGGCAGGACACGCAGAGCTCTTTCTCCCCAGGAATTAAATCCCAAAAGCTCTGCTCCTGTGTACTTGGAGGCATCTCTGTGCAGTCATGAGAATGCCAAGTCCTTTGAGAGAATCAGGTGATTCTTGCAATAGGACATCATTTCTAGTACGTAAGTACCTTGCACAAAATGAAACTTCTCCTCACATAAGAGTTCAGGGGAGGAAATAGCCCCATGTTTTGTAAGTGCTAGCAGAATGATAAACAGAAATTCCACATCTCTCTGGGTTCTTGCAATGCCAGAGGTTTGTTTGCCAGGCTTTGCTTTTAATCTTACCTACATTACTGCAGAAAATTGAAGACATCTGAGAAATCAGGAGGAATTCCAGATAGGCTGGATCAAATGTTGATACAATACTGCAGTTGTGCAAGGACCTACAGATAAACCTTATGTTTTGATGACTTCCAGAAGCATGCAACATGGTAGAGAGATGGACTATGATAGAGATACCAACCTGAGAGCACGTTACCGAAAAAACCAAACAGAACACTGGAAGACAAATGCAGCAGAAGATACTAAAGCACTTCATGCTTTCCTATACCCTCTCCCACAGCGCAGCAGCAACCCCAGAGCGACTGAGTGCCGCATGTCTGACGTGTTTTGGATGCCCATGGATATCCTGGGTCAGAGCACAGTGCTGCTTCACAGCAGGAATATCCTGGGATGTGCCAGCAAGAACTCACAGTGTGTTTTATAACATTCTAAGTACAGTGATACTTGAGCATGAACATTTGTTTGTCAGTGATGCCAGGAGATCTGCTCACTCGTATTCTTTGCCCATTTTTGTCTGGTTGCTCAGAAATCTCACAAAGATGTAGAAAAGGGAGAGGAAAAGGGAGGGATATGATTGTTGATAGCATTATTGTCCAGAGGTCAATTAAAAAATACTGACATCCGCAGATACTGAGGTTTCTTTTGCTTGAGATTGTTCAGAAGTGCCTCACTTAGCAGGGTTCGAGCAAGCATAGTTCTAACACTGCCTGCTCATTCTGCCCACTCTTATATTTAAACCAGAAAGGATGCCCCTGAGTCAGCAATGTGCCACTGAGGCCAAGGAGGCCAGTGGTATCCTAGGGTGTAGTAGAAGGGGTATGGTTAGTAGGTCAGAGAGGGTCTCCTCCCCCTCTACTCTGCTCTGGTGAGGCCACATCTGGAATATTGTGACCAGTTCTGGGCCCCTCAGTTCAAGAAGGACCTCAGGGAATAGCTTGAAAGAGTCCAGTGCAGAGCTAAGAAGATGCTGAAGGCAGGGGAACATCTCCCTGCCTAGGAAAGGCTGAAGGAGCTGAGGCTCTTCAGCTTGGAGCAGAGGAGCCTGAGGAGTGACCTCATTCATGTTTCTAAAGATGTGAAGGGCAGTGTAAGGAGGACAGAAGCAGGCTCTGCTCAGGGATGTGCAATGATAGGACAAGAGTTAGTGGGTGCAAGCTGGAGGTTCTACATGAACATAAGGCAAAACTTTTTCACTGTGAGGGTGAACAGACTGCCCAGAGAGGTTGTGGAGTCTCCTTCTCTGGAGATATTCAAGACCCACCTGGATTCACGACTGGATGGTCTTTTGAGGTCCCTTCCAACCCCTAACATTCTGTAATTCTGTGACAAGTAATGGGTATTCCTTCTTTGATGGGTCAGAGAACCAGTCCCAAGTGGTTAACTAGGCTGCAGGGCACAGCTCATGCTGGCTAACTTCTGCTGACAGTTAATTTCAGTCACTGATCTGATAAATTGGATTATCAGCAGGCAGAATCAGTAGTACAGGTGACAGAGCAGCTTAAGCACTGTGGTGAACCCAGCCCCTGCTCCACAGCAGAGCACAGGCAGCAGCAGGGCACTAGGGGGACAGAGCGGACACACTGACATCTCACCCCGGAGCAGGAGCAGTGCTGAAGTGAGGGATGTGAAACGGGCAGCTGCTGCTGCTGTGTCTCACTAGGACACTGCAGTTAAGAGCAATTAAAATGCTGGAAAACTCTACATTTGATAAGAAAATGCTGCCTTTTAAACTCCTGCTCTAAAACCTCATGCAGACTGGTGTGGGAGGTACTGCAGAGCATCCTCTCTCTCCTTTCTTCAAGCTGAACTCAATATAGTGCTAATAAATGTAAACATTTGCCTTATATTAGTAAGAAAATAATTCTAATGGTTTGTGCCTCAGCTTAATTTAATCAAACTGTTGTACATCTCCGGTATGTGTGCTCGGTGGATGGTGCTTATTAAAGAAGTGAGTGTGTGCCAGTGGCTGGTAGTTATTAAAAGATCTCAGCGTGCCAAAAGCTGTCAGACAAGCTCACTGGTGAGTAACGGGTGGCAAAAACAGTTGTGCTGAACAAACAGCAGAGAATTGAGGCAAGAGCAATAACGTGAGACTGACAACAATGGGGGTTTCTCCTGTGCAATTGGTCTTGAAGAACACAATATGGACTCTTGTCTGAGCACATGTTGCCTCTAGAGCCTTTCCTGCGTGTCCAAGCTCAGTCTGCCTGGGAGAAGCTCTCTCACTCTGAGCTTCACCTCACAAACAGGAGTGGCATGCAACCTCTGGTGTGTGCTCAAGTGTGTCAGAATCACAGAATCACAATGCTAGAGGTGGGAAGAGACCTCCAGAGGTCCAACCTCCCTGCCAAAAGCAGGATCCCCTAGGGTAGTCTGAATAGGAATGCATCCAGGCAGGATTTGAAAGTCTTCAGAGAAGGAGACTTCACAACCTCTCTGGCCAGTCTGCTCCAGTGCTCCGTCACCCTCACTGGAAAGAAGTTTCTCCTCATGTTTAGGTGAAACCTTCTATGTTTGAGTTTGCATCCATTGTTCCTTGTATTGTTACTGTGCACCACCAAAAAGAGATTGGTCCCCTTCACTTGACACCCAGCCCTCAGATACTTATAAACATTGAAACTGCGCACACAAACTAAGACTCTTCCACTCAGAACACACAGGAACAGTAATACCTCTTCAGAGTGAATATCTGACCAAAAGAAACATAGAATCATAGAATCACCACCCTCACTGCCAAGAACTTCCTCCTAACATCCAGTCTAAATCTCCCCTCCGACAGTTCAAACCCATTGACCCTTGTCCTGTCATTGCAAGACCTTCTAAATAGTCCCTCCCCAGCCTTTCTATAGGCCTCCTTCAGATACTGGAAGGCTACTATAAGGTCTCCTGGAAGCCTTCTCTTCTCCAGGCTGCAGAGCCCCAAATCTCATGGAACTCTTCAGCCCAGTGTTATTTTTCCAGTGACTGTGTTGTCTTCTGCATGGACCTTGCTCTGCTGCTCTTGAAACATCTCTCAGCAGTAATGCAGTGACATGCAGCATCCTCTGTGACTACCAGAAGGCAACCCACTCACTCCTAGATGTGAAGATACAGTACTTCTGACCCAGAATACTATCAAATACCATGATGGCATATCATTTTATGGATCCATTTACTGTGGGAAGACACAGATGTGAAACAGGAATCTGACTGCTTTGTGTAATCTTGGCTACTTCACCAAGATGTGGGAGAGCTTGCAGGAGAATGGGGCACAGGAGAATACAGTTGTGCGGAAAAAAAAATACTGGAGGAGGGTCACACCCTGCACTGTCCTTCTGCCAGCTGAGAAGACAATTACAGAGAAAAGGCTTTGCTCAAGCCACACACATGGAAAAAAGTGGAATTAGAGGGAAATGATTAAGAGAAGGGTTAAGAGAGGGGAGATGTCAATCCAGTCTCCTGGGCTTTATTTAGAAATGTCTGGCAAGCAGGACTTCCATAACAAGTCAAAAAGCACATTTGCATTTTGAAGCCCTGACAAAATGCATGTTCTGCTCAGCAATGTTACACTTCTGCAGTCACAATTGGTTCTAATTAGCTATGTGCCTTACATTTACACAGACAGATGCAGAAAGGGCAGCCTAAGCTTAACTGTTTGGCATCTGCTTTCCAAGAAGGCCACAGAGATCTGATTGGACTTTACAACTTTGGGTATTTTACCACCAGAACTCTGCTAGCCACATTCTGGCCTCTCCATTTTGTCTCAGGACAGTCTTACACCATGTCCTCCATTGTATAAGACCCAAGGGAAATCATTTAAGAAGGGAAATTATCTTTCATCTTAGGGTGCGCAAAGGGGCAATCACCAGTCCTATAGCATTTACTCAGAGTGTAGAGGTCACTGAAAGTCAATGAAAGATGTTAGACAGCCAAAGGCAGAATCATGATGGAGAAGCAGCAAGTGCTTACCTTGCAGTGAAGGTTAGTTCATGTGAATTCAGAAGACAGGTGGCTTTTGGGGGACCAGGCAGTGTATAGATGCAAGAAATAGGTTAACACAACTATGAGAGGCTCCAGTGACAGTTTTATATGTTCAGGTATCTTTCAACTGTTTCACAATTTAGCCATCCTATTTCCTTTCTCCATGCAGGCTGACTCAGGCTATCTGTCCTCTAATACCTCCCTGCTCCTTAGAGTCTCTGGAGAACAAATGAAAAGCCCATAGGTGATCCATCCTTGGGGAGCACTTTCTGTTGAGGAATTCCTCCCTGTGTACAAAACTACAAGGCCTGACCAGCCCTAGCAGCACAAACGTTCTCAGTTGGAGATAATCCTGACCAGCAGCTACATTATCAGAGCCTCCAGATGCCTGATGTTCTGAGCAAGCACAAGTTCCACTAAGCAATGAGCCATCACAGGCTTGTTTTGGGGGGCAAACAGTAAATGCGTATTGCAGCCTGTCACAATTTGCTTACTTGTAGCTACTTAGTGGTGATCACTGACATTTAGGATTCATTTTCTCAGCACTTTTTCAACACTGATAAAGCAGCCACAGGAAAAACAGAGAAACACTTTTGGAGGAGAATATCACACCATGGTTTGGTGAGTGCCTTCACCAGAAGGAACTATTCACAAAGGGCAGGATATGCTATGGCAAGCCTGATGATGTGGATTGCTGGGCTTCAGTCACATAAAAAGAAAATTGTAGTTACTCCCAGAGTTGCCGAGAAGAGTCTCGCTTTCTCAAGTAGGAAATTAAGCTAAATACTACAAAATGGAAAAGTTAAAATACAATCCAAGTAAATGAAAAAATGTCCTCGAGTTAAAGTGAGCTACTTTGGCTTAGGTCTCTGAGCATTAATTCCTGCCAGCAATACTTAGGAAAAATAGAAACTTAATTAGGAGAGAAGGACTGGTGTGGGTATTGGTCTTGTTTTTACAAATCCTTCACTGTTGCTCTATTTAGCCCTGCCAGTGAATCTTTTTCTTTGATCTTAAACTAACAGGATTAAAACCAACTTGTTAAAATTGAATGTTGAGGTCACAGTGAAGATTTGCTAAGGCAGAACTTTGTTACAGCTGCTGTGTTTTCTTCAAGAAACACAAAAGCAGTTATTTATGGAGATTATTATTGCAAAAAGCTTTTCTTTCAGAGTTCCTTAAGGGTGATGGTAGAAGATAATTACATTTTTTTAGTTATAACAAAAAGCTATTTGTCATCCATCATCCATTCTTTCTGGAGCTAGGAAGGGTTGTGTTCTGTGAGTGGGCTGGCCCCAGTGTGTGAAAGCATCTTTGTGTTCAAAGGACTGACAGCCCCTCTGCCATCTTTTCTGGTCTTCTATACTACTCTGAATGGAAATAAGTCGATGTTTGAAAATGAATCTTTAGAATTGTGATACTTTCTTGCCTTCCATGCATATTGGAAAGGTAAATATAAATTACTTAACTAAGTTAATCCAGAGGCGGATGGCAATGGGAACCTACAGGAAGGCTGGAGAGGGACATTTCAGAAGGTTATCTAGCAACATGTCAAGAGTAAATGGCTTGAAGCTGAAGGAGACTAGATTTAGACTGCATCTTAGGAAGAAGTCCTTCAGTATGAGGGTGTTGAGATTCTGGAACGGGTTGCCTAGAAGGGTTGTGGATGCAACCTTGTTAGAGGTATTCAAGGCCAGCCAAGGCAGCCAAGTCTTGTTGAGAGGCATCCCTGCCCGTGGTGGGGAGGTCGGAGTGGGTGATCTCTAAGGTCCCTTCCAACCTAAGCCATTCTAGGGTTCTGTGGTTTCTCTGCATGCTGAAATCCTATGGGAAGAGATAATGAAGCAGGTGGACTTGACTGTCCTTTCCTCCATTCCCATGCAGTCCAAGGCATTACTGGGAGTGTCATATAATCACTGGGAACCTTATTCTGACTTTGTAATAACAATCGAGTCGCAAAGCATTATATTACTTGGTTCCAATATTTCTTTAGAGAAATGTGATGCTTGAAGTGTTGGCAGCAAGTTTGAGGTTACTCACATTAATAACAAACTCTATAACAGGGTTTACTGCTACACAGACTTTACTAGGTAAATGAAACCTAGCAGTGGTTTCATTATTTAGCAGCAGCCTTACGTAACAATTTGATTTTTATTAGCAGGGGTGTTATACTGTAAAACTTGCTGATATTATGAACTACAAAACTGCACCATAAACCTTAGCAAAAGAGGCCAGTCAACCACGTGTAACTGCTGCATTCCAGAGTCAACACACTGACTGTGTCTCATGTCTAACATCATTTGGTATGCAGCTAATGAGAGTAAGTCATGAGAGACATAAAGGGGTTTGTCGAGAACGTGAACCTTGTTCCTTTGCAAGTAGTCATGGAATAGATGTGCATGTAAGGAATGGCAAATGAGTAAAGCACAGCCATAAGATGAATTCATAGAGACTAATTCATACAGGTGAAATACTGCAGCAGCTCAGCACCATGTTAGCAAACTGCTGAAGGATGTCGTTTACAGGGAAGCCTTGAGAAGCTGTCTTTGTCTCATCACTTTGCTGGAAAAATTATGGTCAGTTACAAAAAAAGATAGCTTAGCTTTTCAGTTAACAGCAGTCAATGCTTTTTGTGACCAGCAGAAACAACACCATCACCAAATGATCTATTCTATTCTTCCATTTTAATTTCAACTAAGTTAAAAGAGATTTCTCTTTTCCCATGTTACATTCCCCATTCCTCTACACCAGTGTGGGGAGGAGGTAGAGAACCAGAAGCAGAGCTGAGCCCAGGAGGAAGGGAGATGGAGAGGGCCAATTGTTTTAAGATTTCGGTTTTATTTCTTATTATCCTGCTCTGATTTGATTGGGAATAAATCAAATTAATTTTCCTCAAATCAAAAGTTTTGCCCACGAGGGTAACTGGTGAATGATCTCTCCTTACCCAGCTGAGTGGTGGAGTGACTTTGGTGGGCACCTGGCATTCAGCCAAGGTCAATCCACTACAACTATTTACTTTCTTATTCTAATTAAAGATCTGTGGAGTTCTGGGTACTGTTTATTTGCCTAGTCAATTAGCTAGATTTTTGATCAGCTTTATTATTATAAACTAAATTCCTCTGAAGTCCTATAATGTTTACTTGTAGCCTAGCCTGAGTGCAAAAGAAAATATAAATTCACATCTTTGACTTATTGAAGACTAATCATGTACCATAAACAATTCTGAACAGGCAAGATGTGGATCAGATTGCCTCCCCATATGATTTTGTTAGAAGAATTAGTTCAGGGCTTTAAATATGAAAAGTAGCATTATTTTACCTTTTGATTGCATGAATGTGTTCAGAACTCTTCATTACTCACGATTTATACCACCAATAGATGTATTAGTGGAGTACAGAGTGATAAAAGCGCTTAACTGGTAGTGAGAACATTTCCTCAGAGCTGTAAAACTCTGCCATTTGTAATCAGCACAACTTATAAATACTTCAAGTCGCACTTTGAAGAAGAAGAAAGCTGCTGGTGTGGAAAAAGAGGAGTGCATTTCATCAACAAATGTTTACATTGTGAAAGACATTTTCTGCTAAGATGGAAAAAATCCTCCTGTCATCTTTTTGCACTTTCAGAAGAATGGCCAAAGTGTTGGTAAGAAGTTGGCTTATTTCTCTGGAGCATTTATAAATAAGTATGAAAAAAAGCAGGTTGTAAAACTTCCAAGCTCCCATCAAAACACCAGTAAGAGCGCAGGGCACAGATTCCAAGGGCGTTTCCAGCACCCCGTGTCACAGAGCCAACCATTCAGTGCGGCGCAGAAAATCACAGCAGCATTCAGAGGCTGCACTTTGACGTTTCAGGGAGTTGGGATTCAGACTGCAGCCTCTCTGTGTGTTCTGCTAAAATCATCAGAAAGTCTATGGCCAACCCCCTAAAAAGCACAGGAACCCTGAAGAGCAAATCTGAGTAACACCAGTTAGTTCAGATCTGTGGTGCTGCTTTATCACTAGATCTTAAAATGCTACTGCAAAGCAGTAAGATGAAAGCACGAAAGAAAAAATCCTAGTGAGCAGTTCTGTGGGGAGGATAATTGCAGGTTGTATCCCTTCTGGTGTTCTGCACCAGATCTGACTGCAGACCTCCGCAGTAGATGAGGGACTGTGCAAGGGCTAAGGAACCACAGATGGAAAGTGTAGAGAGTGCTGTTCTGCAGCAGATACCTTGGTTTGCACTAAACTTGCCCTGTACACTGTCTCACTGCCTGAAGTTATAAGGAAGCAGAGAGAGGATTTCAAAGAATGGAAAATTCAACAATGTGTTTTTCTTGTAGCTACTTTCAAGTTTAATAAACAAAAAGTGTTTGAATTATCTAGAGAATTCATAGAATCATAGAATGGTAAGGTTGGAAGGGACATCAAGGATCATCTAGTTCCAACCCCCTGCCATAGGCAGGGACACCTCCCACTAGTACAGGTTACTGAAGGCCTCGTCCAACCTGGCCTTGAGCACCTCCAGGCAGGGAGCAGCCACAACCTCCCTGGGCAACCTGTTCCAGTGTCTCACCTCATTGAAATATGAGAACAAGGTATGTTAGTTCTTGGTCACCCTAAGAAATGATGACACAAAGAACATGCTTATCAAGCATGGGAAAAGAGATTATCCCAAACTGCATATGTATAAAGCAGAAAAACTCCAATTTATGTGGAATGCAGCCACAAAGGAGGAGACACAGCACAGAAAACCTTTTGCAGGCAGGAGGAATATCATCACAGCCATGAAAAAAAAAAAAAAAAAACCAAAAACATTTAACATCCAAAACCAGATCTCAGATTATACAAAAGTGAGTTCTACAGCCCCTAATGAAGGTCCTTGCTGCCTAATGAAATCCAGATCTTCAGGTTGGGCACCCAACTACGTTTTTGATACAGCAAGAAGAGATATGAACCTAAATACCCCAAAGAGCCAAGCACTGATGGGTGCCCTGCCTTTCATCCCCTCATGCCACCCTGTAAGACATGTGAGAGTGCCTTCTGCTGTTGAGGTTAGGATTATGAATGTCACAGTTAACATCCAGATTTTTAAAATTTGAGGGGGAAACTGTTGTTTCATATTAAATATTAGGATTTTTTTCCTGAACAGGCAATAATAAAAGTGTCAGATCTTCCCCTATAATCTGTTTAGGCATGCTGGCTTGCCTTAGGGAACAGAAAAGCTTGACTAAGGACAAGAAAAGCTTTGACTACCAGACCAGCCCTTCCCCTCAGCTTTGTAGCATTACCCCAAACAGAACAGAGACAGAATCTATATTGTCCTAATGCTTTGTGCAATTTGTGTTAAATAATCCCTTGGAACTTGTCTGGAAGCCATGAATCTCTAATGGCCATATCCTTCCTATATCTGTTTCTGTTTCAAGTGCATTTTCAGGTGCTCTCACAGGCTTTTAAAATTACACTGGCAGTTTCTTGTGAACTTCAGGGGAAGAAAAAAAAAATCAGGCAGTTTTAATCTTCCCAGCGCAGTTCATGAAAGCAGTCACTGGGCCATTTGAGGGATTAACCAACAGGAGCTTTAAACTACCCACTCATGTAAGCAAATGTCCCAGCCAGCTTGCAGCCAAGCGTGAAGGAGCGCAGCCTTTAATGGCAGCGGGCATTAAAGAGCCCTCCTGCATCACATGCTGCTTTGGGCTTTAGTGGAAGGCCCTCGACATCAGAAAGAGCTGAACTCTGGCCTTGGCCCTTGCCACCTTGATTATCAGCAAGAGCAATTTGTTAAGGGTTATTGTGTGCACAGGTCTGTCCCAGTTGGGCACTTAGGAATTTCTAAAGCAAACAGCAAGAAGCTGCACACAAAGGGTTCCACGTTTGAGTTCATGCATGCAAATGGCACTAAAAGGTGCCATGGTACAGGGGCGGGCTCAGCAGCCAAGGCAGCTGTATGTTCTTCACTACTATGGCCACACACTGGCCCCTAAACCTCCCTTCAGTGTACAACTGGTGGTGCTGGCCAGGACAAGTACGTCTCAGTACCTTTGTGCCCCCCGTGTTGTTCAACAGGGTTTCATATGTCTGACTTACTGACAGGGTCTGAACTTCACCTCAGGAAGAGAACTGCTGATTTTGCCACAGTTGCTCCTTCCTCTGTCTTTTTCACAGACAAGTGCAAAGTGAAATGATGTTAAGAGGTAGGAACCTGAATTACAGAGGAAAAAGTCATCCCATGGTGGGTGACAGGGCAGATTTGACAGCACATAAGCCTTACAGTAGATCTTTCTAAGTATTTAGAGTTACATCATCACTTTGAATGTTGAGAGGAGGTACAGGACTGTAGTGTGAGTTTGTGGGATGGTAGCTCTCCAGAGCTACAAAACAGATCATATTTATCCCCAAAACTGTCATCACCATCCCCTGTCTTTCTGGTTTCTCATGAGGTATGTGTTCTTTTTCCCTGATGCTGGACCCTGTAGTTCAGATCTCTAGTCCCAGGCTCATGCAGGCACAGCTTGCCATAGGTTATAAAGCCCAGGCTATGTCGTTGCCCTGTGGTTTTAGCCAGGCTGCTGTTTTTGTCCTCATCCAGTCTTCTCTCCCTAGGGCAGGTGAGGGAAGCTGGGAGCTGCTGGGTTCTGGCCATGCCCTGCACAGCTGCAGGCTCTGGTAGCCTCGCCTCCTAAGGTAATGTGCCACCACAGCCTGCATGTGAAGTGAGAGGTTTGATCTCCTAATACAACACTGGTTTGGTGTGCTGTATTCATCCTCAGAAACAGATGAGCAACTGTTTCACTTAAGAAATATTCCACCAAACTAAATGTGAAGCAGATACCCAGCATGGATAATTGCAACCTCCTGGGTGAGACTGGTAATATGTAAGTAACTTTAAATGGTCTGAAAAGGTGCCAGGGGTGACTAATTACAGGTATTTTTACCAATCTCATCTAAAATATATGATGTACCAAAAAAATGCTGTGAAATACTATTGTTTTGGGGACCTCCTTAGTTAGTCCATGTTACATGCAGAAAAGATGGAAATTCTACTTAGTAGTGTATGATCTGCAGCCAGGCAAGCATGGGGAAGCTGCTAAATGTTTCTAAGGGCTGTATTTCAATGGTCCAGAAAGTGGTAGGGATGAAGTAAGAGGGATATCAAACCCATTAATTAGAGTAGTCAGCTGAGACTGGCAGGCAATCAGTGGAAAGATAAATGGTCAGGCAAAAATGGGAACTGGGACATGGCACAGAATGGGAAAGCAACAGACTCTGGTGCTCAAGCCAAGTGAAATCACAGGCAGAAGAAGGAAGAGTTGAACTGGGAGCTACCACAGAGGCCACAGATCTAGAGTGAAAGGTGAGAAGCATTCCCATGAGCTTGCTTTGGAAACTTGCTCCCTGGGTGTCCCCTTGGGTCTCCTTCCCTGTTGGGGCACACCTCTGACTCCCAGGAAACTGAGATTCCCACTGGTAGTTTCAGTAGCTGGTAAAAATACATTGAAGTGTAGTAATACTTTTGTTGTTAAAGCTGAGCTTTTTTTTTTTTTTTTATTTGATATTGACAGTTCTCATTTCTGACCTGATGCACTGAGGATTTTCATTTCAGAGGACAGGTTTCTTTAAATAATCTCCTTAGGACAGAAGTGCATACTTTGGCAAGAAAGCATAGTTCTGTTCTCCAGTGCCTCTGGAACACCACAGACTTGAAAGCAAAACTTTTTGTTGTATAAGCAAAAAAAAAAGAATAAGAAAAAAAAAAGTGCATGTCAAAGCTGAATTTTCTTTATTGTTTGCCTTGAAAATATCAGCTAAACTTTCCAAGGGAATACAGTTTTAAAATCCACATTGGTTGATTAGAAACAAATCAAACCAGATGCACTAACAGCCTTGGTATGAAAATCCCCAAGCTAGGCCAGATCAGACTTTGGAACTGAAGTTCTGTAGCAGCTTGAAACCTGGAGATTGAGAAAATATGTTCTGTACTCTTCACTCCAAGTGTTACTCCTGTATAAACTCAAGATTTCATTGAGTTGATTTCCCATCCTAGGGTGCAGCCTGCAACGTGTGTGCTACAGAAAAGAGCTTGGGACATGTTTTAGTTTCAATGCTGGTACCTCTGTCAGTTGTCACCCTTCCCTAGCTAACATCTACTGGCAAACCACTCTCTTGGATTGCAAACCAATCTCTTGGATTTCCAGAGCTATGTAAGCGCTGCACATTTGTTTATATAAAGTTACTCACACAAAAGTACTTGCAAGTCAGGACCTAGGTTCTCTCAAAGTAGCAAATATGAGGCACATGTTAATCCTGAAACCACTTTCATGATTTACTGTTACAGCACAGGATAGTGTAGCTTGAGAAGAGGAACACCATGGGAGCAGAGAATTGATAAGAATGAGATATATAATGAACACCATGGGAGCAGGGAATTGATAAGAATGAGATATATAATGAACACCATGGGAGCAGGGAATTGATAAGAATGAGATATATAATGAATAGAGATCCCTGCAGCAGCCCCAAGTTCAGTATATGACATCATTTGCTGTACTATCTGAGTCTCACTCTGTGCCAAAAATTATTTTTTCATAAAGAGAGCCATTGAAATGATGTCTTAGATACTTCAGTTATTAATGCCAAGCTAGCAGGTAATGCAGTGGCCCAGTTTGTGACAGCCCAGCTAGTTTACACACATTGAAATGTGCGTAGGACAACACTATCTTTCAGACAGTCAATACAGCAGACAGGACTATACTGATTTATACCAGCAGTGAAAGCATTTCTCTTTCTGACAAATAGCTCCTCTAAAGACTGAATAGAAGCTGAAGTACTGAGTCCTTTAGAATCTGAGAAAACATCTTGAAGAAACCACAGAATTACAAGGAAAAACTTGAGTTCTTTGGGGTGCCTATGCCCAGCTCAGCACCCATCGGAGTCCGAGAAAAGACTCCTGGGGATATTGCTTTAGAGCCATGCAGCAGCTGGAAAACATTCCAAAGGGGCCTCCCCTGAGAGAAAAACATTAATTATTCAGCATTCAGCACTATCATATTTTCTGACTTTTTTAAAAACACTGTCTCCTTTCTATAAATTTCATTTGATTACAAACTCTTTTGTATTTCCTCTTACAAATACAGCTAACGCAGAGCTTCTGCTTATAAATCTTGAGTTAATTAAATTGGGGTATGCCAGTGAAAGCAATCTCTTTTCAAATACAGACTCTTTGGGTCCTGAAAATCCCTCTTACTAGGAATAAGTGCTATTACTTCAAAGCAGCTAGTGAAAACTGAGTGCTCTTTCATTTTTTAATAAAGAGATTTTCTGGTCCAAGGGGGCACACCTGATATTGTTTGCATCCAAAGCAAGTGGGCTGTAATAAGTGCCCCAATGAAAGTTTAAGCCTGCTTTCAAGGGTCATCAGCTTTTCTGCCTGTTACTTGATCTGTTTGGAACTGGCTAATTTGTTAATCAGAGCAAAGCCTCAAACTTACTGTGATCACCTCCTTAAGGTTGTGTTCACACACTAATAAAGCAAAAACTCCATGCAAAATGGTCAGATGCTTTTTCTAAAAATCCAAAATGCATCAAGATCTGCCATAGTGTTAAATCATGCTCGGGTGTCAGGAGTTTGTTCTCTTCATACAGGGATTTAAACCTCATTTTCTCTAATATTTTGCATCAAGGATTTTCCATTTCCTCTGACACACTGCCTGTCAGTTTGAGTTGCTTTTCATCTCTCACTGCTTTCTTTCTACATGTTTTAGGGGGCTTAGTCCCTATTCAGATGGTGAATAATGCAGAACAGACTTAGCCTCCTCTCTATCCTAAAGCAGGTCAGTTTGGTGGCAGAAAGCATAGAAGCTCAAAGTGGTAGAGAATTTAAGGGTTTCCCTGCATGGCAAAGTTATCATGATACCATTTCATAGAATAGTCATCATGATATCATTTCATAGAATCACAGAATGGCTTAGGTTAGAAGGGACCTTATAGATCATCTACTCCATGGTTCATTGGTGCCAAACTCCAATTAAACTTCCTCATTTAGTTCAGTTGAATCCTCTCCTAATAGCTTTAAACTAAATAGCAGTATTCTCAGCTCCAATCAAGGGTGCCCACATAGGTCTTCCCTCAGGTTTTGCTGGAAGAGTTTGTGCCAGGTCAATTTTCTCATTTAAACTGCTTTGCCTATAACAACATGGACTCTGTGTAGGGAAAACAGAGTGAAAACAGCAGAATGCAAAGTTCTTGTCAGCTGGAAAATAAGTGACCTACTTGCAAGAATATTTATGTGTTTTCTCCTGACTTGGCCCAGCGAAGAAAACAGCTTGACAAAACATCAGCTGTGAGCAGGATGTCTCTGCCATTGCAAATCCACATGGTCATACTTGAGAGGCTTCTGGAGCAGTGAAATGCTGCAGTTTAGAATCTGGAGGGTTGATGGGAAGGGCATTCAACTGGCCCAGCATCCGCAGGCAGGGTGTGGGTCGCCTGCCCCAACTGGTCACCCAGGACTTAGCACAATAATGGCTGCTTTTAGCTCCTCAGGGGCAGATTTAGTTAGCTGGAGACATGCACAGTGAAATCTTTCATCAAACATACCTTCATACTTACATCTATTTACTATTTCTTTTTTTTTTTTTTTTTTTAATTCTCTAAAAAATTTTTTCTCCT
>VWZE01006814.1:18770-41796 GCA_013396675.1 Eubucco bourcierii | reverse complement strand
ATTTTTCCTGCCAGTACAGCATTTGAAAAGGAAGGTGTATTCACTTCTGAGCTTGCTAAGGCACAAAGTCCTCCTCTTCCTTACTCTGTGTGTGTTTAAGTCACTGAAAAAATAAAAACACAGTGAAGTTCACAATCATTGTTCTTTATAGTCTTACCAGTCTGGAAGTCAGATACATGACTGTAGGCCAGTCTCATTGCATGAAATAAAATATTGCTCCGGAACACCACAGTTAGTCTTTAACTGATTTACTATAGTTAAACAGTAACAGTGAGAGTGTTCATAGCACCCAGCCTGGTGGCAAAACCGCCCATACAAACAGGCCATTCATGAGAGCGGCAGAGCTGCTGAATAACCTCAGCTTTTCCTCAGCACTGCAGCATGGGGCAAGGCTATCAAGGAAATCTCAATCCAGCTCTGCAGTCCAGCTGGAATAAATTCTGAGCTGAAAGGTCTCTAGATAACAAGCCAGACCATTAGTGTTTTGAATGTTGCAGGGAAAGGGATCGGTCTCTGCACGAATGGCGGCGGTGCGGTGAAGTCACTTCGGTGCCCTGGTGGCCTCTAGGCATTAGGTGGAAAATATGAGAATACCCAGAAGTGGGGCAGGTCAGCATTGCTGGGCTGGGGGTTTGGTGGCCTCTCATCGGTGGAAGCCTCTCCTTTGCTAGCTACAGCAGGGAGCTGACAAAAAAAAGAGATAATGAGTCTGGAGAAGACAAGGCTTGGAGGAGACCTTGCAGTAGCCTTCCAGTATCTGAAGAGGGCCTGCAGGAAGGCTGGGGAGGGACTATTGACAAGGTCATGTAATGACAGGATGAGGGGTAGAGGGCTTAAACTGGAAGATGGGAGATTTAAACTAGATGTTAGGAAGAAGTTTTTTACAGTAAGGGTGCTGAAACACTGGCACAGGTTGCCCAGGGAGGTTGTGGCTGCTCCCTGCCTGGAGGTGTTCAAGGCCAGGTTGGATGAGGCCTTGAGCAACCTGTTCTAGTGGGAGGTGTCCCTGCCTATGGCAGGGGTTGGAACTGGATGATCTTTGAGGTCCCTTCCAACCTAAAGCATTCCATGATTCTATGAGTGTGTGATTATTAAATGAGCTGATCTTCCATTCCATCCATTTCCTTTCCATCACACTGCCCATGATCACAAAAAAAAAAAAAAAAAAAAAAAAAAAAAAANAAAAAAAAAAAAAAAAAAAAAAAAAAAAAGAGCAAGCTACTGGATGCTTTGCTTAGCCACCACTTAGCAAAAGCAATCTTGTCAGATAATCTATTTACTACAGAAAAATTGCTTTAGCATGGCTTGAGGAACAGCATCTCACCCACTGAAGAACCCCTTCCATCTTCCTCTGTCCATCTTTAAGCTGAGTTCTAGCATCTGGTTTTGTTACTCTCCCCTGCTGTTTTATAGACAATGCTGCTAAAGAGACTTTTACGAACTTCCAGAGAATCTTTGGCCTGTACCTCTTCTAGCTCTTGAACCACTCATTACAGTAAGAATTTCTGGGCACATTTTTGGGTGTCTCCCACAGTGTTTGGGTCATTAGAACCCCAGCCTGCCTGGTTCCTCATGGCAGCACTAATGTCTGTTGAACACAACAATGGCCTTTCAGAATGTCTGCAATTTTGCAAGATTATTTGTGTCAACAGAAAACAGGAAATGGAATGTGGCAATAGCTGAAAGGGTGCAGAGAGCAGCAGCAGTGGGAAGCTCTGTTGAGCCCAGATCCATAGCTTTCCTCAGGCAGAGCCAGGAAGGAAGGGATTATGGCATTGTTTAACCAGCGCACTGCAAAGGTAGAGTTAAACAAAATCACTGCTGTGCATGTCAGGAAAAAAGAAGATAGTTCAGAGCCAATTTGCAGAGCAGATGTTGTCCTAAGTACAGATCCATTTATTTATCCTATGATTGGATATTGCCATAGCATCCAGGGTGTGCCCATAGGGTGACTGACACAAGTTTAAGAGGAGTAGGAGCCTGTGAGCAGTGCCAAGCTCTCCCTAAAGCGCTGCATATTCCAGATGTCAGGCATCCCCTCTAGAGGAAAATACAAATGAAGGACTCTGACTGGTCACCTGGACAGCCCTGAGGTGGCCAGTCAAAGGACTGTCTCCAGGAAGAGCTGATTGTTAGTGGTGGGCTCCTGGCCCCTCTGCATCATGCTTTGCTCACTGAATGTTGAGTCATTCACAGCAAACAGATCCCTCACAAGGTGCCATCAGCTTCAGAGGAGGTCCAGCACTACTTCTGCTGACCCTATAGGACAGCACTAGAGACTGAGGCTGAAATCTCTGTTTTGCCTACATCATCTGAGGCTGAAACTGCTGTTCAGTCTACATTGTGCATCTCACTGTAAAGAAATACTCTCTACACCATGTGTGATAGAACAGATAAATACCTTGCCTGAGGAGGAAGAGACGAAGCAATAGACAGTTAATAAAGACTGCAGTGCTCTGCATGCAGAAAAACCTCAGCTAGGACCCACTTGCTTTTCAGTTCTCATAAATATTCTCCAACACTTTCCCTTTGGAGAGGCATTTTCCACAGCTGAAGTCTGTTCAAAACAGGTGGTCAGGGTTGTTTTGGTGTTTGTTTGGGGGAGCTTTACAGCAGAATTACAGCTGCCATGTTCTAGTTTTCAACACATTCAGAAAATAGAAACAAGTAGTCTTCTTTGTAGAGCTACAGACAGACACAATAAGCCAAGTTTTCAGGCTGCTCCAGCGTGTGTGGAGTTCTCACCAAGGGGAATTTTTTTGGTATGAGCAGTATGACTTTTCTGATTGCTTTCTGCGCTCAGATGGCAGCTCTGAAAGCTGTTGACACACATGCACAACAGACTTTGCCTTTTATTTTTTTCTGCTCAATTGAAAGCAGCTTTTCTTTCCTTAGATTTATGGTATCTTGTTTTCCTGAGTATTAAAATGCTTTGAGAAAAGACAGAAAAATATATTAATTTTCCATGGGCAATATATTTTAGTAGAAAATCAGTGAATGCTTATGTTAAACCTAAACAATGCAAGCTGTTAGGACACGGAAATACAGTATTAGCAAGAGTGCTTTCAAAGAGAGAGTTGGGCAAGAGAAACATGGAGACAGCCTGAGCACAGTAACTGTAAAAGATGAACCTTACATGTAAGCACATGCAGCAGGAGGCCTGCAAGGTTTGTTTATCACGACCTTAAACTAATCTACATTATGATCAAACTGGACCTTCTGTCAGCTGCCTTTCTTGCAGCCACATCCCCACTTTGAGGAAGAGGCAAACTGTGGCAGAAAGTTCAGGTCTTCGTTATTTGCAACAATTAAATTATAATTAGGGAATTCTTCTCGATTCTGAGGCCATTTATCACAAACCTAAGTTACATCCATGCAGCAAGACCAGACGCACAGATTTTGTGTGTTTTCTGGAGAAAAAGCCTGAGGATTTGGATACAATTTGCATTTTGCCCTTTGGCTTTCCCATAATTAGGGACAGCTCTAGATTTGTTTTTCAAATCAAGACCATTAGAGGGAGGACAGTGAATTCCTGTACAAGCTGTGTTTGCCAAGGTGCAAGGCTTTTCCCAGGAAAGGAAACAAAGACTTCATTTTAGTTAGCTTTATAATGAGCCATTTAGAAAAGATGGGAGAATGTGTTAACAAAGAATAAATGTAACAGAAACAGATATTTAAACTGTATAGCCAATGGAATTATCTTCTGGGGGTTAAGGTTGGAAAACCTCAGATGTTCTTGGAGAGGAAGTCAAGTATTCATTTGAGGGGGAATAAAAGGGAGAAAAAAAAGATGACTAGCATTGCACATACTTAGCTCTGCCAGTGTTTATAGCACTGGACACACAGTGTTTTACTGCAAGAAGATGAATATTTATTAACAATTCCAAATGATCTGTTCCAAAACGCACCGTGCACTCACAGCGATGTTTTACCACAGAAGTCCAGGTGTTTCCTGTCTGAGTGTGGAGAGGCCACGAGCTCATCATAGCTTCACTGAGCTGTGCTTTTTTAAAGTGTAGGGTTTTTTGCTCTGTCTCAGCCCTCAACATGCAAATGGATGCAATTTTTAAATGCTGCTGTTGCCTAATCTAATGTGGAGGCTGGACTTGAGGAAATCGATTTAACGCGGACAAGGAACTGCCATTGTTCCTTGTTCCAACGTCTCTGCTGTTGTTCTCTCAAAGTGTTTGACTAACATGGGAATGGGAAAGTGAAGAACTTGATAGAAATTGATATTTTCTGCACTGTCCCTGAACATGGCATTTATGTTGATGGTAATTCCACAGCTGGTTATTGGCCACGCTCTCGGTTCGGTGCTTTGTTCTTTTTGGAACACATCAACTGGGTGCATGGGGCTGTTCAGTAGGTTGTGTCTCAGGGTTTCAAGACTTAAGGAAACCTGCCTGAGCTGTACAGTAGACCCTTTCCACATAGGCAGAAAGAATTTCAGGTATCATTGTATTTGTGGGAGATTGCAGGGACACAATTCTTACACAGAGGACTGTGAAACTGCAAAAGCTTAATTCCTCAGAGCAGAAATGAGCAGAATATATCATGTCAGCACTCTGCAGCCCTGTGACCAGCCCATTCCTGGGCCCCCTCTGCCCACACATGCATCTTTCCTTTCAGAAGAAGTGAGGGAGCAGGAAATAAGCACTCTGGTAACACTTGTGCTGACCTAAGGATCAACTGCAGGAGCAGCCATCCACCCTCGAGGAGCAGAAGACCTCCAAAGGCCAACCATTATCACACAGCCATCACTAAATGGGCTAGGAGCTTCAGTGTTCTCAGTGACCATAATCTTCACAAAGTTCTCCTTACATCTGAAACCCATCAGTAGAGAGCCTGAACCCCAGAGCATACTGTGCCAACTATACGTGTCCAAGCCACCGAATACATACCCAGTGATAGGCAAACTGACCTACTGCTCCATGGCACGTTCCCCAGATGGAGAGCTGTACCTTAGGAGTCTGAGTGTGTGCTGTGTTTAGAAAGTACACTCCTCTAGCTGGTTTCAGAGAGAGGAAATCAGGTTTCTGTTTGTTTCTGTTTACTGGAGATAGGCTAAAAATCAATCTGCAGACTTTCTGAGGAACCCGGAGCTGTGCTGCTGTCAACAGTTGTACTTTTGCGTGCCCACCACGTCACAGCAGGGAGATTTCAAGAGCATCCAATTGCTTACAAAGTCCATTTCTTACAAAAATCTAAGTTTGATGGTAGCTGTTTGCCTTCTAAAATGTCAGGTTGCTGTCACTTTGTCAGAAGGACCAGACATAAGTGCTTCTCTGTGAAAAGTAATATGAAAATCACTTCCGAAGAGACAAGACCAGCCAAGGGAAACCAATTACTGCCAATTAAGCTGGCTCCCAGTAAGCTAACTCAGTCCCACAAGTCTTCATGAATGCTTTGGTGGAAGTCAGGAAATGCTTCCTTCTTCCACAGCTATGTCTTGTGATGGCAGCTCTGCCTGTTCCAGCCAGTTCCTCTCAAGCCCTGTGCCAAGAGCACAGCAGAGCCCTATTTTCTCCTGTCTGCCTCAAGAAACAATAAACTACAGGGTGCCTGTGAAGGTAAAGCTGAATTGCCGAAAGCACTGTAAGGCTGGGAGGGAACAGAACTTTTGGACAAAGTTCTAAGCCAGAAAGAAAAGGCAGTATTGGAAAGCTCAGCTTCTCCGAACCCCAAGCCTGTCGCTCGGGAGCCATCTAGTGCTCGCCTGGTCTGTGCAGGGGGACAGTGAGCAGCTGAAAACTAAACGGCTAAACCCAAAACTAAGTAAAGGGACCTGCGGTGTGTCACATCGGCTGTCACAAAGGTTGATGCCTACTCCTGGAAGCCAGTATGCATAGAAATGCATTGGTATTTCTGATTATTCGCATGTCAGTGCTCACAGGATTTGACCTTTATTTTGAATGGTTGTTAACAGATTGGCTGCAGACACTGAGCAGTGCACTGCTTTGTGCAGCGTTCAAATAGGTGGGACCTGGGGCTAGGGTAGGGCATGGCTGATCCTATGAAATTGTTCCACACTTGCTGCCATTCACTGTGTGCAAGGGATCTTCAAATTAAACGGCATGCTGGGAGGATGGGAAGCAGCTGGATTTCAAATGTGCTGGAGTTTCCCTAACTTCAACCAGCTCTCACCTCTCACTGTTTCTTTCCCAGCCTCACTTTATAAGCTCTGTTATTCTTTCCTCACTTGGGCATAGTGGATATCGGGAGCAGAAATATGTAAAGCTCAATTCCTCCTTATATTAAGAAATTTATGTTCAGGTTTTGCCCTAAAGAGGTCTCAGTAGGTTGTGAATTGTAGTTATGTCCTGTTACTGAATCAAGAAAAACTCTTGCTAAATATCTTTCAGCTGCAAATTTAGGAGAAGGGAACAAAACTCACTCAGGCTGTCCTCAGAAATTCTTTTCTGCTCTAAAAGCTGTTTGATACAGCTGCCCATTTTCAATCACAGCACCACAAGCCACCTTTGAGTTGCAGCCTGGAAGGTGATTATTACACTTTATTTTCCAAAGCGGCCATAAAATGCTGTTAAGCAGCTTCACACTGTTCCAACCCAGCCCAGCCACCCTAGAACTGTGGCTGTAGTCTGGTCCCTGCTGTTCTGCCTGCTGCTCTTGGATGAATTCTCCTTTGAGCTAACTCATCCTTAGACACAGCTTCTATAATATAGGAACATGTCCAGTCAGTGTGTCATTGTGCACAAAGAACTGCAACTGGAAATCAGCTGGCCCTGGTGCTCTTCAGAGCTCCAGACCAAGGCTGGAACTGCAGAATCTGTCTCCTAGCTCTTTGCTGAGCTCAGGCAGGAAGAAGAGAAGCAAACCATTGTGTAAGAAATGGGTCTCTGATTCTGGTTGCCAAAAAAAAGTCACTATAAGCAGAAGAGCTAGAACTAGGTGTGTTCTACCATGATGACATTAAAGAAAAAAAGAGTTGTTCTATGGGCAGAAAAGCCAATCAAACCCTTTTTCTACAAATTAAAGCCCTTTTTACTAAAGAATGTTCCTGAATCCTTTGTTTCCCTCTCTCACAGGAGCCTCAGCCTGTGCTTGTGCCCCTTGTGACCCATCCACTGAGCAGTACTCAAACGTGCTGTGGCTTGCCCAGGGTAGCACATGTGCTCCTCAGGCACCTGGGTCCTGCCCTCCCCCACCCCCTGCCAGCCTTCATGACAGCTGGGCTATCTTCTAGGCTTCCCACCATCTGTCAAGGTTGGCAGAAATTAGCCAAGAAGTTCAAAAGTTACTGGGAGAAGAGCGGAGAGAGCACATTTGACAAGCAGCATTTCCCTGCAAAGTCAGACTAAAAGGGACCTGGGAACACTGAGGAGGCTCCTCCTCCTCCTCCCTGCAGGAAGCAGAGCATTTCCAGGAGTATTTTATGAGCCAGCTTTCATAAGGTGAAATGTCACATCTAATGCAAATGTCTGCTCCAGCTTGTGGCTTTTGTGCCAAGTGCTTTCCTATGCTCCGCTCAGAGGCAGGGCTGCTCTGCCTATTTGGGAGCAGCAATGAGGTGCCAAGCAAGCCCTCCAAAGAACCGCCGTCGCTGTAAACCCTTGAAACTCACTACTAAAACATAGTTGGCCAGAATCAAAAGAAAGCAGCCCATGAGGGAGTGAGACAGTGTTGCATCAGTAAGGGTTTTGTCAAGTCAACACCAAGTTGTCCATCATGGACTTGGATCAGGAGGTACCATGCAGCGGGACTGTGGTGTGGCCACTCGTTTCTCCATCTGAGACCTAATTCCATCAGGTCTTGGGCGAGTGGTTGAAGCTCAAGTTCAGAGCCACTTTCAGGCAGCTCTGGTGAATAAAACTCCTCATTATTCCAGAGATTTGCTAATTGTTTTTTTGGTTCAGAACACTAGAAATGAGAACACCTATTTTCCTATTTTCGCTGACTCCAGTGCTTTTTGGTGTAGGCACCCTAGGGAAGCAGTGATTTAGTCATCCAGCCACGTAACAGCGTGGGCCTTAATGAGTAACACATTTGTGCTTTCCATTCCCGGGCTGAGAAAGGGCCTATAAATAAAGAGTATTTGCCCTCAGATCAAGAAAACCTTTTTCTCAAATAATGTCATTAAAGTTTAAATTAGATGTAGAGGCAGTTACTGGTGAAAATGTTAAATACTGGATAACCTAGGAATATGACCTAATTTAATAGAATTTTATAAATGCTCGAATTCAATTAAATAAAAACTTTTGTCTAACATTTAAACTGTTTGCTTAGCTTTCCCCAGAGCTCACAGTAGGTTACTGTGAGCCAAACAGCATTACAGCATTTGTTTAAAATGCCAAAAGGCTTAGGATAGATCCCATACACTTCTGGCTGAATCCCTGGTCACCGGACAGCAATTTCTGGGCAGAAGCTGCTCTATTAAATAATTGCTAGCTAATAAATATATTCTAGACACATTATAAACCTGGATGTTAAGCCTGTTAGAGCAAATGAAATGTTTATTGCGGGGTGGGGGGATGGGGAAATGTACAATTTGCTGTTTTGACCTAGGTGCGTTGTCGTGGAAACGAAAAAAATCTTTCTTGTGTAATAAAAAATCTGCTTGTCATCTGATTTGAGCCAGTTATTTGCACAGGTGGTTTTCTCAGCAGACAAGTACTTAGTAAAAACAAATCTCTTCTTTCTCAATAGTTCCATTATGCGTCCCCACAACAATGCATTTCGTTTCACCAGTTTTGTAATTAATGATCCATTATCGACTGATTAAATCGCGTTTAGGTTTGATATGAGTTCATCTGTCACACAAGGCTGGCTCCCCAGGCCTCCTTCCTGGGTGTGTTAGCCTCCTAAGAGTTTTAATTAATGGTGAGAATGAGGTATTGTAGGTTGAATGGTTACTCCAGGCAGGCTAAAGTGGTAACAAATGTGGACACGTAAATATATCCAACAATTTAATACCAATTTCCTTGAATGAAATAAAGCAGCAGTAGGAGTAACTGAAATCAGATTGCCAATCCGTACGTAAAGCTGTTGTAAAGTATTAACTTCATATGGCTGCAGACAATGGAAACTGAAATGTGAACTATGCTAACAGTTCCAAAATGTCATCCAAAAGAAAATTCAACTTAATGGACAACATCTTTGAGCTTAGGACTGCTCCAGACCTCACTGAGATCAGTGAAAAGGCGTCCATTCACTGGATTTGGATCCGGTCCTTCAGGCAGAGGCTGTCTCCATCTGTGCCAGCCCATCTCACCCAAGGGCTGGTTTGTAAGCCCAGACTGTTTTACAGTACCATAGAAAGCAGTAACGGAGGACGAGAGATGGAAACACATAAGACAAAAGAAAGCACTTCTGATGGTGTGGTATCTCCTAGAGGAGGTTAAGACAGACTGAGATGACGAGATGGCAGTGTTAATGCCTGTGTGATTTCACTGGCATCTTGCACATCAGACTAAGGATCTGTACACAGAGAGACACAGGAGACTGTAATCAAGTGACCAGGCAGACAATGTTTTTCCCTTTCTCTCTTCAACTGGTTAATGGACAGGAATGTCACTTACACATGGACTTACCCAGATTATTCCTGACAGTCACACAACATCCTCACTGAGGTGCCCACCCCTGGCACATGTCTAAGCCTCCCATGTTACACCTAATTTTGCTCTATCTCCTACAGGGTTCCATTGCCAGGTCTGTCATCACTAACCCTCATGTCCATGGGCGTGTGGTACCATTGTGGGGTAATAGTGAGGTCAATAGGGAGTTGGACGCACAGTAACCCTGTTGCCAGGGGTGCTCAGTGCCTGCAGTGTAACATCAGAAGCTCTTCACCATGATGTGTGCCCCTGGCCATGTCCTCGGGTTCTGCATGGGATGGGCTGGACACCATCCTGTGCACTGCTGGGTCAGTTGCCTGTGCTGCACAAAACTCTGCCTGAAAGGGAAGGTGAAAAGCCCCAAAGAAAGAGATTCTGTACCCTACCTGGAGAGAGAAAGGTTAAATGTGATGTTTCCCATTTGAGCCATTGGCTCCAGAGCTGCTTTTCTAGGCAGTTTGGAGTGTCTGCTAGAAATAAGAAGCTGTGCAGGATTTAAGATTTCAAGAAAATACTGTAGGTAAATACCAGGCCCTTACACATTCCTTTGCCAGCGTGGCAAAGAGTGTAAACAGCTTTTTTGGGACCAATTATAGAAGTTATATGTTTAGTCTACAATCTAGGTACCTTTAACTAAAGCTGCTTTGTTTCTACTTGGAATGGCTTTATCAAAGATTGAAGAATCAAGTTTTACATGAGCAGTGGAACGTTAAATCACGAGCAACTCAGCTGCCTTGGAAACACAATGCTTCAGGGCACTTGGAAGAAACTACATCAGGAGAAAATTGTGTTTTAGCTGATCACTGTTTACATGGGATTTTGCACACTCAGAGAACAGCAGTCTAGATACTCAGTATTATATTGAAATAAGTTTTATTACTGCAGGAGAGGGCTTCCCTGACAGGCTGCGATATTCACTGTAGGTCTTTCACTAGATGGCACTGCAGTACTATGAACACTACAAGAACATAAGGCACTGTGCCTGTGCCTGACTTTATCTCTACTCCAGTTTACTTTTATAATACATATTAGGTGTGATGGTGATGAGTATTGCCACGAAGCAAACAACATTGAGATCTTGAGTAGCACACGCTGCTTTGCTCTGTCCAACACATGGGCACAAACACGTACGTGCTGCACTAAGTCAAAAGCTGGAACATCATGGAAAGACTCCAGGGGAATTGGAACTAGAGCAAGAATTTCTGTGCACAAAAGAGAAGAGGGGAATAAACTTCTGAAAAGTGAAAGGAGGAGGAAAAGAAAAGATTTCCTATTTTTGAGAGGAATCAGGAAAAGAGGGAGCTGTGGCCAAGAATAGAATGGCAGCTTTAGCACATTAAAAATGCCAATGAACTTGGAGAGGCTACATTTATAGAACAGAAATGCTACAGAAAGCTTTGAAAAGAGGAAAGCCTTTCCAGGCTGGATTTGAGGCTAGATAAGAGGTACTCTAGGGATATTACATTTCCTTATTTTGGAGAAATAAAATATTCTGTCCATAATCTTGTGATTTCCCTGAAGATTAACAAATAGCAAACTAGGGCCAGTTCTTCATCTGCTATTGACTTCCATGGCTCCTCTGACGCAAGTGAAGTCACTCTGACTTAAAACAGATGAAGATCCAACCTCTGTAAATTTGAAGCATTTATCAAGCAAGCAGATAACAACTTTTTCTTTTGTTGGTTTGTTGTTTTGTGGTGGGTTCTTTTCCCTCTCAAGGAATATTATTAAATTATGTGCAAAGTTTGGACATCCTGTATTCTCTTTAAATTGTGTTAACAGTGTGGTTTTTAGTGAAGCACTCAGAGATGTGGCAGTTGTTCCTTGCATTTTTCTTCCGTTTATCTTATCCGGGCTAATGCATTGTATTTAAAGTAGTCATTTGGTAATACTAAGGTTCCACACATAGCTAAAAGCATAAACTCTGTGCTCCAGATGAGATTGGGCAGATTTAGCTCCAGTGGCTTAAAATGTGACCTCCTCCAGCTGTTCACCAAATACCTCTCTGCCTTCCAGCATCAGAGTCCTCTAGAAAGGGTGGCAGAAAGGGGCACACATCAGCACTTCAAGTGACCCCAGTTCAAAGCCTAAAGCACTGGTGAGTGTGAAACACCAGAGTGAGCTGAACTAATGTACAGACACATGGCTCCTGCTGCTGCAGACAGCTGGGCGTAGGAGAAACTGACAGCTAAACCTGTCGGACTTTTGATAGTGAGAGCCAAAGGCAACAGAAGGATCTGTGCAGTGCAGGCTTCAGCCCAGTCTGTTTAATAAACCACCTCACTCACAGATCTTAATGCCTAAACCTAAGCTTATATAAGCTCTCCATCTAACCTTCAATCAGTTCTGCACAAGGAAACAAGGGTACTGTATTTTGTTATTAGAATCGTTTGCAGTGGTGTAGCTTCTGATACTGTTCAGTGTGTCTCACTCCTTGGTGTAGTAACACTGCTGAAGACCTCTCTTGTGCAGGCTGTTCCTGCAGTGACAGCAAAGGATCAGTAGAGTGGGCTGTGGAGGAGTCTGAAGCATAACCCTGTTGTTTTCAGGGGAAAAAAATGCCTTAGCCAGTATTTCCAAGCCTGTCAATCATGTTTTTCCTGTTGATTCAGTGAATCAGAGTGTTAGTCTTTTCCCTGAGCTACAAGTTTGATTGTATGATACATGTTGGAACTGGTATTGTATGTTGGAACTGGAAGACTATGTAAGTCTCTGAGATTATTTTTTTTTCTAAAAAACAAAGCCTTATGAAAAACTGCTGAATTCATGTACTTGATTTGCATCCCATGGCCATCAGACAGACCTTTACTTTAACTCTGGAGGATTTAGAGGCAAGAGAAACCTAAAGTTTTCCCAAATTCCACCAATCTGAGCCTGAGAATGTTGTCATGTCTGTCTGTGATCACAACTGCCAGCAGAACCTGCAGTGTGCGATGCACTGAGGCCATCAAACACCAGCAACTCAGGACAAAATGCAGCAGAAATTCTCTAGTGTTAAAATGGTTCTCTTGAACCTGTCCCTCCTCTGAGTGCTGGTGGAAAGCGGCTGCAAGGCTCTGCCCGGCTGGCAGAGAGTGTGGGTGACATTAGTTCATCTCCAGTGCAATTTCCAATTAGTTCATGTCCAATTCAGACTGCTGAGACATGCATCCAGCCCTCCCCAGACAACTTGTCTTTTTACAACCAGAAGCATTGACAAGTGGAGGAAGAGTGATTTAGCCATTTGGCCAGGATTTAAAGACTTTGTTTTGCAAACAGAATGCCTGCCTTGCAGAAGTGCCAGATAAATGGGTCCTGCTCCCACACACATTGACTGGGCTTGAATCCCTCTTATGGCATCATTAGAGGTGATGAAATTTGTGATTGTTTCAAGCTTAAGGTGGGTTAAGAAGACCAGCTTAACTGTTGCTCAGGAGAAGGAACCACAGGGTGTTTTGGGTTGGAAGTGACCCCTAGACATCACTGAGTCTAACCCCCCTGCCAAAGCAGGATCATGCAAGGCAGGTAGCACAGGAACACATCCAGGTGGGTTTTGAAAGCCTCCAGGGAGGGAGACTGCACAACCTCTCTGGGCAGCCTATTTGAGTGCTCTGTCACTCTCACCATAAAGAAGTTTCTCCTCATGCTGAGGTAGAACCTCCTGTGCTCCAGCTTGTACCTGGTTGTTCCTTGTCCCATCACTGGGCACCACTGAAAAGAGCCTGGCACCTTCATCTTGACATCCACCACTCAGATATTTATAGACATCAATAAAATTCCCTCTCAGCCTTCTCTTCTCAAGACAAAACAGCTCCAGGTCTTTCAGGGTTTCTTCGCAGGAGAGATATTCAAGTCTCCCAGTTATGCCTATAGCTTGATCACTGCAGATGTAGTGATCATTGCCAGTGCTCAGTAGTTTGGGTAGCCCTGGGAGCTGGTTTAGTGAGCCACAGAGACCTCCAAGTGCACCAGCAGCTTGGTACTGTGGCTTACTCCAGGTGGGAGCTTGCACAGCACTTTTCATTCAGCCTAATTGGGTTCCTCTGGAAGTCAAACAGAGCTTGATCATCACTGTCACCAGCAACAGGGTTAGTTAAACAGAAAGCACTTTTGTGCCAGTATCCCCTTCACACATATAGGTGTGACATATACAATTACTTTAAATTGACAAAGAGCTGCTATAATTGAGGGATTTGAATAATAAGCCTCATTTACTTGAAAATGTTAACAGGGCTGTAACCCCCTGCATGTGGCACATGCTTCGTGGCACATCAGGCTTGAGTGCCTGTTTCCCCTTCAGCTTCAGCCCTACAGTGTTATTTTTAAATGGAAATATTAAAAAAAATTTTTAAAAAAGAAGAAAGAAAAAAAAAAAGAAGGAGGCTTCTTTCTTCAAAAACACTGTCAGAGAATTTGTTATTAAAGTTCATTACTGTGCACCCATAAATATTTACATATTTCTATAAGCATATTCATTGACCATGACAGATTCAAATGCAGTCTCGATGCGGGGATTTGTCAGTAAACAGCACGAGTTATGCAGTTACTATGTTTTAATAACTGTGTTTATTCAAATGTTCTCTTGGTAGTCAGCTAAATGTTCAGTCTGGAGGTTGTCTCTCCAGACAGAGATATAAAAAATATATTTGACCCACTTGTAATATATTGGATATTTCTTTATAATCTCATTAAAAAGTGTGCAGTGAACACAAACCCATCATTTACCTGCTGGTGTAGTTTCATTAAACATCAAAAGGGTGCTTGATGGAGTAGAATAATCCTGTTCTGCATCCTTCATTGAACATCTTTCAGAATAAGTTTATTCATTTAATTAGAAGGTTTCTCCAAGTGCAGATTGCACTGGTTTGACTAGTCTGTCTGAATTTGCATTGTTATCCAAAGCACCCTCCATTTCCCTGTGCTTCCCACAAGTGTGTTAGAACACATGCTGCAAATATCTGCACAAATTGGTACTTCTTTTCAAACTGGTGTTGGGACTAATTCAAAAGTGGAGGAACAGAGAAGGAACATTACACTTTAAAGTGGAATTTTTCCTTCAGATCTGTGGATTAGTCATGGCAAACAATGAAATGTTTAACCCAATATTAAATGGGATTATTAAACATCTTTTCAAAGTGGAAAATCACACATATTATTCTATTCCCAGTACAAAAGGACACTGAATTACTTTCTCTTTTCATTCAGTATAAAACAATGGATAATACCAGGGGCATACTTCAGCCTCAGAGGACTCTGCTGAATCACATAGACTGAAAACTATCTGGATCATTTTCACATGAAGGTGACATTCCCTGTGATTAAAACATGCTCTTGTGATAATGATGGTGAGGCTGGGAAAAGTTGGGATGGTGCAAACTGGGGTATAGTAAAGTGGAATGTTGTAGCTAAGGCAAATTTTAGCTCCCTGTGTCAGTCCTATGTGCAGACAAAGAGTTTTGGAAGGATGCTGTGCAGCTCAGCAGCTGTAACACATGTTTGGAAGAGTAAAGCCAGTTCATCTCCATTTTTCTCTTTGATGTCTAGCTTTTGGGTGTGTGACCTTCCTCACATCTAGATCAATAGGTCTGTAACCATTAATTGTGGGAAAACCAGGGCCTGTTTGTAACGCTGGAGGTGAAGACATAACACACGGTCAGGTCTCTCCCTGCTGAAGAATAGATAGCTGGCTAACTAGGCAGTTCTCTTAATCAATGCCATTGGCTTTCCTGCAAAGGGATGTACTCAGGCAAGAGGGGTCAGAGATGGATGGCTCTTCAGCACCCAAACTAGCAAGAATATCTAGCCTATAAAAGTAACGCATCACATAAAGCAACATTTTTTTCCTCTATAATTATCTGATTCCCTCTCATACCTGTCCTGAGTTAGGTGTAAGTTTATTTCATAGAATCATAGAATCAGTCAGGGCTGGAAGGGACCACAAGGATCATCCAGTTCCAACCCCCCTGCCATGGCCAGGGACACCTTACACTAGATCAGGCTGTCCAGAGCCTCATCCAGCCTGGCCTTATACACCTCCAGGGATGGGGCCTCAACCACCTCCCTGGGCAACCCCTTCCAGGCTCTCACTACTCTCATGGTGAAGAACTTCCTCCTCAAGTCCAGTCTGAATCTCCCCACCTCCAGCTTTGCTTCATTCCCTCTAGTCCTGTCTCTACTTGAGAGCCTCTGAAGGAAACCCTTCCCTTTGCCCATGGTTGGAGTTGTTGCAGTCCACACAGGCTGGTACTGCAAAAAGTCCCTTTAGTTGGGCTTCAGGATGGTTTGAAAATTCAAGGGGGCTTTGTGCTGGGTAGGCAAGGGTGAATTCTTCAGTGGTGCACCAAATCTGTGGTGCTTGGGTTGAAAGCTTCATTATTAGTTGAACCAGCAGAGTGCTTTAAACTAATTAGGGACTTTGCTGGTGGTTTATTTGGGGCCATAGGGGTGAACAGTAAGAGATAACAGAGCCCAGTTGTGCTCAGGTGCTTCCTGCTTTTGTTACTGTAATTACTACTCGGAGGCAGGTCAGTATTTAAAATAATCTGATACTTTTGTTACACAAATCCATATCCACTGACAGAATGACTGTGTAACTTGAGGGGATAACTTAGGTATTAGTGAGACTTAGGACAGTGGCCAAGTCACATCATTTTGAGGTGCTCTTAACAGTGGCTAGAATAAAATTGTATTTATCTCTAACTAGATTTTTCTGCCTAGCAGAACATACAAAGACCTGACTTAACTGCTTCTATAAAAAGCAGCTAGATGGAGAAAAATAATTGAGTCTGGATACAAAGTACTTTGAACACAGGAGATGCATTTTAAAAATATTATCTTTTCCTGGGATGAAGTAAAGTTTAATCAATTGATTTTGTTCTGAATATTTCAGGGCAGCAAATAAATCTCTGTTTCCTTTAGCAGTTGCTTCCAGTCATCTCTTGTCCTGCCAATATGCAATGTCCTGGCTATTCTCTGTTCTTGTGATCCACATTTCCCACATTTCATGTCTGTTTTTCTCACTTAGCTTTGTGCCATCCCTGCATAAGGCTGTGGCAAAGAAGAACAGGTACAAAGTCATGCCAAAAACTTAGTCCTTGAGCTAAGAACAAGCTTTGGATTGAGTCAGCAGATGTCGCGGTGAAGCAAGCTGATGTTTTTCTGGGGTGGCTGCCATCGTGTGCTTCAGCAGCTGAGCATTCGCTGTTAAGATAGTGTGGGTGTAAACCTGTCTACACTAAGGCAGTGGCAAAATTCCCACCACCTTCAAGGAGGGGAGGGTGTCTTCTCAAGTCCCTGGGCTCAGGGTGATACTTCTGTGTGCCACACCGGCAGTGCTTGGCTTTTCCCATGTTTCCTGTGGATTACTTGATACAACAAATACTGGTTTATGTTAACCCTTATTTTTCTTTCCTTTTAATTTTATTTTCGCGGTGCTTCCATCCATCCCTGTACTAAACCCCCAAAACATTTACCACAGAGACAAAGTGAGTCACTAGTTCCTTTGGATTTGAAGTAAATCTTCAATATATTAATTGCAGGGCAGGTGCTTGAAGCTGTATGTAAAAGATGCCAAGGTGAAATAAGCTTTCAGAGAAGTGAGCAATGGCTTGTTATTTGTGAAGCACAGTGGTGGTTTAGGGGGCATGAATACTCTCAGGGTCACTGTTATTCTTTCACTGCTGTGCAGCCAGAAATGAGACAAGCTGTACATTTCTGTGAGCAGTCAGGAATGAAGCCTTATGGTTAATCATGGAAGGACTTAAGCTGGAAAGGACCTTAGAGTTCATCTACTTCAAACCCCTGCCATGGGCAGGGACATCTCTCAATTAGAGTTGGTTACCCAAGGCCTTATTCAGCCCAGCCTTGAACACCTCCAGGGAGCTGGCATCCACAACCACTCTAGGCAACCTGTTCCAGATTCTCACCTATTCCAGAGTCTCACCACCCTTGTACTGAAGAACTTCCTAAGATCCAGTCTAAACTTGTCTTCCCTCAGCTGAGCAGATATGGAGCTAAGATACTCAGCTTTATAACCTTGTCTTGTCTTGTAGGATTTCCATCTCTGTAGGGTGAGGGACTGAGTTAAGTTGGGCTGTTAAAGGGACTAAGTCTAAAGTAGCTGTGTTGAACCTGCCCCGGACTTATCTGCATACAGCTACTGAAAGAAACAAACCTAAGTTTGTTTTAAATGGATTAGTCAAACTTCACTAAATGCTTGTGTCGACATTCTCATTTGGAATTAAAGCAGCTTTAACTCAGTTTCATTCACTTAGAAAATTGATTAACTGTATGGACAGAGCATTGCAAGCAATAATATTACCACAGCTTAATGAGTTACCATTCATCAGCTAACTGTCAATAACTTCTTGTCTATAAGCTCCCATTCCACCACAGCTGAAGGGTTTGCCTGGTAACTGTGAGGGGTTGACAGCCTGCACAGAGTCAGGGCAAGCAGCTGAGCTGACAGGCAGCAATCTTTCCATCTCAATTGCCTTGAAATCATACCCTCATCCTTCTGGGGTTTAGACAAGCCCTACATTTGTTGAGTGCTTAGTGTGGACTTATGTGCAAACAGCCCTTGCTCACGTTCAGGACCACCAGCAGGAACCACAGGCAAACAGCACCCACTCTCAGAGAAGGAAAGTAGCTATCTCTGTGCTAATTTATGGGTGAAGCCTACCCAAGCTGTGGCATGGCCCAAGGAGGGAAGGGGGCAGAGAAGAGGGCATATAATTTCTTAGCAGTTCTACTCCACGGAAAGCCAACATTTTCTCCTGCCATTTTTGGACATTATGCACTGTCCCAGAGGAGGTGGTAGATAGGCACTACCTATACAAGTAGCAGTCTGGCTTTGCCAACAAGGTACTTGCTTATACTTGCTGGTTGTAGGTTACCCCACTGAGCCTCACAGTAGATGAGGTCTGGCCATGCTTTGTGCTGCAGCCAGCAGTGCTGCCTTGGATGCAAGGGGGCTGCTGGAAGCTCACCAAGCAACTCCTCACTTCCCATGAGCACAGAGCAGATGTACCTTAAGCAATGCTAAATTCAGTGCAAGCCACCAAGGTAGATACAACTGCGATTTCAGCTCTTCCATAATTATTTCCAATAAGCATTCCCATAATTTAAAAACACTACCAGAAGTGTCCCTGCCTATGGCAGGGGGTTGGAACTAGATGATCCTTGAGGTCCCTTCCAACCTTACCATTCTATGATTCTATGATTCTATACCAAGCTGCCTATGGAATGAAACAACTCTTCTTGAGTTACACTGTTTAAATTAATCATAAGCCCCGGTGAAGGAAGCAAGATGAACAAGTGAAAAGCAAACACTCTGCAGAGCTATTCAAATCACTGTAAAGTTTGGCAGACTGGGCCCACTGTGTCTATTACCCACTTTAGGACATCATAACTAGATTGTTTTGTTTGTTACACCGCTGGATACTCCCCTGGATCTTAAAGCCTTGCCAATTGTTTTATTTATTGGCCATTTTGTTGGATGCTACGGTAAAATGAAATAATTGGGGTTTGTTTATAGTGCCAAAGTATGTTTTCCTGAGTGGCTGTTTTCAGCAGGCAGTACAGTTAAGTAAACCCATGGTCCATATACCACAGAGAGATGTAAGACTGGTATTGATTATTTGCTTTCTGCATTATCTTCAGATTTAAATCAAGTAACGCGCAACAGCTTTGCAAATTTTGAGGCAGCTTTTCAGTACTTTCTGTTGTACTCATGCTGAGATAGGCTCCTTGTATGGAGTTTTCTCCTCCTCGTGGTCATCCAAACTCACTCAAACACTGACTTGTTCTTGGCATGGGCTCCCTAATGGAAGCACAAGTGATGTCTTTGGGAAGGCACTGGGTTTGGAAATACATCTGAACTACACCAGACTCCACAAATAAAAGATGCTAGGTGAGGCTCTGCAGGCATTAACCCTTCTTTTCACACCAATTGGTAATGTCCAGTTTCACACATCTTGCAGGGGGAGGTGGTTCTTGAAAGGGAATTTGCAGCATTTTCTAACATCTGGTGTCCACAAACAGGTCTCTCTGACGTTATTGAAGAACTAAAATGGTGCATTTGAGCACAAGCACTCTGACTCCCTTTATCCTTCTTTCCCAGAGTTTTTTGAACCATCGCAGATAAAACAGGTCAGGAAATGGGCATTAGGAAGAATCAAATAATGGTGTTCTTTGATCAGCAAGGAGCAGGCATACAAATGCAAAAGGCACTGAATGCAGAGAAAGACACAAAACCCAGGAGTGATAGAGTTTGGAGTTGCTGGCATGGCGGAGCCCTAAAGATGTAGAGAAAGGCACAAGAGGAAAGCAGGGGGCTTAGAAAAAGAGCAAACACCACAGGTTGTGGTAAAAGCAAGGACACTGGTGTTTTAGTTAGATAAAAAGAACAGAATTAGTTGCTGCCTCTGAAAGCCACCACAGGTTTTTTCTTTAAAAAAAAAAATGTTATTCAGCTCTCCTTTTATCAAGCAAAAAACTGTTTCAGTTCAGCTGTATGAAATGCATCATTCTAAACGAAAACATGCCAGGAAATCACCTCTCTCCCACTCTTCTTTCTTCCCCAGAATTCACCAAGCATCAAAACACAACTGAAGGGGGGAAAATGAATCTTAAAAAAAAAGCCTGCTAATCTGTTCATTTAAGTGTTGCTTGAAAATAGCCATTGTGGGGTCTTTACCATTATCTGTGGCAGGAATATAATTGTGAAATATTTTAAAGGCCCCATCTGTCTCCCCAGTACATTCATTCTAATTGTGAAAAAGCAGGGATATTCTTGCCTCTCATTAGGATAAGCTTACTTGCCTTAGTTTCTTTCTCATAACAGCGTAGGTCAAAGAGGAGACACCTTAATGAGAATCTTGGTAACATAAACAGGAAATATGGTTCATTTGCTTATCTTCATTTGCAACTCAAAACTCCAGGCCCAAAATGAAAACACTCATTTTCTTTAATTCTTTTTTTTTTTTTCCCCTTTGTCTTCCTCTTGGGCCTTTTTCTATTAAACAGGGCAATTATGGGATGTATTTTCCTCAGAAGTATTACTATTCCCATTTATGAATTAATTTACCAGCATAGAAGCAAGAAACTAAAGGACAATATCATTCCCATTCCTTGGTTTTTATCTCTGGAAACAGTTGTTTTCACTTCTTCAACCCACAAATTAAATGGAAAGGAAGAATTACATACAGTCAAAGCTATTTAAAGTTGAGATGATCAAAAAGAAAAGAGCAGGGCACTTCAGCTTTCTGTCAACACTTATTTTATATGCATCGCCTTCCTATAGTCATACGGAGGCCAAAGATAACAATTAGCCATATTTTCCCTATGTGCTGGGAAAGCAGAAAAGGTGACACTGCTCCAAGCCTGTCATTCCATTTCTCACACACAGACAAGCACAGACATTCAGGAGGTGCTCTTTCATTGCACAGTACGATGCCTGAGCTGTGAGTTCAGGAGAAATAGAAGCAAAATCAAATAATCCCTGTTTCACTTGTGATGCAATCCAGCATGCGTTTGCTGGCAAGAGAAGGCTGGCACTGGGAACAGTGATCTATTGTATCAGCTGAGAGCTGAGGGAGCCTTCAGGTTGGAGCTGGCAGACTTGGCCAAGTTTGGCTGGGTGCCCCAAACCCCACATGCAGTGTCTTCTGGAGCTTGGCTGCTCAATATCACCTGAAGTTAAATGAGGTGCAGCCCTGTCTCAAGTTCATCCACAGACTAATTCCCAGGCCATTGTTTTGAGCATTGTTTTCAACTGCACACTGTCCTAAGCAGCAGCTTCAGCTAGTGAAGCTCACAACCTGCTTGCACAGTCCAGTGTTATTTCCAGTGTCCAGTTCAGGTGTTTTTTCCATAAGAGAGCTCCTCTCCTTTGAGCTAAGGAAACACAAGAGGAGTTCTTCAACAGAACCTGGGAGAACATGCCAGGATATGTTGCCCATTGTGCAAAAATAGTTTAAGGCAACTATTTTCTTATGCTGCTATTGATAAGCACTTAAATGTAATACATATCAAGCTGTTGCATATTTATCACTCAATGCAGAACATCAGTATTTTTTTGAGAGGAGGTGCTGAAGGTGGTGTGATGGTTTGGGAGTTCCCCGTGCCCCCACACTTTGTAAAAGCACCCAGACTAGACTCAGCCGGATGGAAGTTAAGGACTGAAGCTCTATTTGCAGCTCAGCACAATGTACAAGCAGAGATAGACTCTATAGACAGGAATAGTGACAGACATATACTAGTTAAAGGTAATACAGAAACACAACTCCCCTCCCAGAAATCAGAGACCCCAGGAGGGGCTCCCAACCACCTTTCCACCTTCTCCCCACCCCTATACCTTACCCCAAGGTTTGCCTTACGCACAAGGCAAATTTGGAGGATCGGCCTGGGAGGTTAGAAGGAAAGTGGTTAGTGAGGTTACTCAGCAGAGAGGAGAAAGCCAGAAGCTAAACAGCCTGAGAGTGTCTGCAAGCCCAAGAGTCTTATCTTTGTTTTGTATTCTTAGTCTTAAACATCTCAGCAAGCCTATGAGTGAAGCAGACATCACCATTGTTTTCCTTTCACAGCCTATAATGTAATTTTCTCCATTAAAATATTCCAATTAGCCTCAAACCAGCACAGGTGGGAGAATTTTAAATGCCCTACCTTTGAAAAATCAGATCCAAAGTTACAACTACAGCTCATCTCCTCGCACCAGATATATTCACAGATACATCTATGCTGTAGAATACCAAGTACCTAACTATGTGAACTGTCTTTTCCTTGTTATCTACATCAGCTTGGGAATAATTACCAGGCTGAGCAGGTCTGTGTGTACTACATGTCTTTGCTTTGTCAGAAGCAAACTACCTCATGTTTTCAAGCACATATTTTCTGCCCACTTCTCCATCCTGTGTGCTATGAAAAGTCAAACCTGAAGGTGGCCTGTGGTTTGATACAGGAGAATGTACAACTTTAACTGAGGAGTATTCATTTTTCTTCCTTTCTGCCGAAGGAATTGTCTTTGAATGCTCTCATTTGGATATTTAAAATTAATGTCTTCCCAATCAAACTGCAATGTAATTGAGTTGAAATTAAGGACTAGATACAACAGCAATATATGTTTAATATGCTCCTTTGAATCACTGCCCTTTAGCATAAAAGTAGGTTACTCTCACTTTTGGGAATGGGATCATCCCATGAAATCAAGTGGCAAAACCTCACCAAAGTCACTTTTTCTTCCACATTTAATTGAAGAGCTAAGTACACAATCACTCCTTGCATTTCCATAAAGCTACTCGAGGGATGATGTGTGAAAAGAATTTATGTCTGCTTCATGCAAGGTCATTAGCGCTCATGCAGGGCACCACTAATGGCACTAAACCATCTCACACGCTGATGGTGTTTGCATAATACAGGATTTTTATTTTTTTTTGGGGGGGGGGGGAAAGAAAAAGGAATTTCATGGAAAAAGCTGG
>VWZE01006814.1:0-18706 GCA_013396675.1 Eubucco bourcierii | reverse complement strand
GGGGGGGGGGGGGAAGAAAAAGGCATTTCATGGCAAAAGCTGTGTCTTTTGAAACAGACTATTTAAAGGTTGCTGATGTTTGGATGGAATTATTTTCTGTGGGGTGTTTAGTCTGTATGTGAGCTGCATAAAAATAAACTGGTATGTGCTGGTTTGAAATGAAATTTCTGTCCAATTCAAGCAAATTTTAGCTTTAGAAAAAAAACAGCTGTAGCCATTAAGCAAAACAGCTGTGTGCTGGAAGAGGTAGCTTTGCTCCATGAGGATGACTTTTGTGTGTTTTCTTCGCTTTTAGGCTGCTACATTCTTTATGGATGATTAGAGCACGCAGCTGAAGCACAGACTTTATCATGCATACCTTTACAGACAGAATAAGAACTAGGCTTTGCCCAGAAGGATTGCAGTCTAGGTAGACCAACAGGATGGAATCTTAAAGTAAAGGCAGAATAATCTTATCCTAAAAGATGATGAAGAAGTAGAACTGATAGAGGACTTGGTACAAAAGCATTCATTTTGTCCAATAGAAATGGTTAATGAATTTCACTTATTTCGTTGGATTTTAACATCCCCAGGAGCTTTACATTCTCTGTTTTGCACATGGCCACAACTGCCCCAGGCAATTCAGCAGTTTCCTTCTACCTAAGCCAAGTTGCAAAAGCAAAGCATTCCTTGCTTGTGCCGCCTGACCTGAGCAGGGCACTCTCTTAAGTATGCTCATTCTGTCCCTATCCCTGCTGCCAGAGTTGAGTGCTCTAAAAAAGAAGCTGAACTGGGTTGCTTAAAAAAAAGAAAAAATGCAGCTAATACTCATAACGCTTTAACCTTTAAGGTACTTGGTAAGAAAGCTGCTTGCAATGCTCTCCTCAAATCCACACTATCCACAAACAGAATCAGTGCATTATCCTTCGTGTAGGGATAGGGAATGAAAATGCATGTTCTGTCTGTCCTTCTGAACTTGGGACTCTCACTGGCTCAGATTTTTCCTAGTCTGGGTCCTTCTGGGTATCTCTCATGGTTACACTAAGCACCATTTCTATATATTTCTTTAGCATGTTTTACACTGAAGCTCTTATGGGAGCAGTCATACACCTGGGTCTAGAGCATCTTCTCCTAAATCCTCCTTAGACTGTTGAGCTCCCTTGGCCCCACACACATGGTGGAACATCCTTCTCCCACATCACTCTGTGTTTGCACATCAGAAATGGCAGTTTCAGCGTGTCTGTGATAGGCATTCACTCAGACTGTCTTATCCATGTTATTCTGACCATAAAAGGACACAGCCTAGGAGTTAGCACCATACATGTAGGTGATAATAACCCTGTTAACACACAAGGCTCTCTGTCTTCCTAGCCATTATCTCAGCCTTTCACATAGAAGCTTGCACATCATTCACTACCTGGCAGCTGTATCCTCCTCAGGACTATCCATATTCACTGATTAAGATAAAATTTTGTGGACAAAAGAAGCAAAGCAGTGTCTCACATGCTGTTTATTGTTAAGGGGATATTTAATAGCTTTTAAATTCATTTAAGAAAATGGGAGCGGTGAGTCACATGTAATTATTCCCAGATAGATCATTAATTACTTGATAAAGTTTCTACATAATGCTGCCTTTTGCCTTTTTTTTTTTTTTTGTTCCATAATGATGGGTTATTTCTCATTTATCTCAGTTTGCTTGTCAGTTCCTCCAGTTCTCTTTCATGCCCTATCTGTGATACGTATGTAAATATTAGAGATGGAGATTGATAAAGCTTAAGAAAAAAAAAAAAAGGCTGTTACTTTATTGGATTACAGAAGAGTTTATGAGAAGCTCATTTGATTATTGTGTTAGGATGGCATCATTTGCACCGACACACGTATGGCTGCTTCGGTACCTAGACACTAACTGCATTTGTCATAGGTCTGCAATTCAGCTTCAGAAATAGGAGCTTGTTTGAGAATGCCAAAGATACCAATGGAAAAATTGGGTTTGAAACTGAAATGGCTCTTAAACAAAAGGTCCACCTGGTTACACTGAGCTTTTCTCCCTTAATCGCAACTCTAGATGAACTCCTCAAAACTTCAAACATGCACTGAAAACAAAGAGTGAGGCTGCAGGTGCATTTGAGCTGTATGTTCCTTAAGAGCAGTCAGTGTGCAGGCTCTAGCAAGTTAATGAGATGGATGTGCCAACTTGATTGGACATCTAGACTGATGTCTGTATCTCCTTTGTCTCTTCTGATACCCAGCCTTAAGAGTTCAGAAAGAAAGAGAAACTTGAGAGGCTGAAACAAGCTGGTGCACTTCTCTTATGAAGACAGGCTGAAAGAATTGGGGCTGTTCAGCCTAGAGAATAGAAGGCTCCATGAAGACCTTATAGCTACATTTAATTGGGAAGGGGACCCACAAGCAGGCTAGGGAAGGACTGCTAAGAAGGGCTTGTAGCAATAGGACAGGGGGCAATGGTCTGATACCAGAGCAGGATAGATTTAGGTTGGACATAAGGAGGAAGCTTTCTACAATGAGCATGGCAAAATACTGGAGCAGAGTGTCTAGGGATGTTGTTGAGGCCCCATCCCTGATGACATTCAAGATTAGACTTGATGTGGTCCTGGGCAGCCTGATCTAGTTGGAGGTGTTACTGTTCACTGCAGGGTGGTAGGACAAGATGACCTTTGAGGGTCCCTCACAACCCAGTACAATCTGTGCAACTGTGAAATTCAAAGAAGAGTTATTAGTCCTCTGGGGTTTATCAGTGTATTAATTCTCCTGTTGAACTGCTTGGGACATCCATGGCAATATGTCTCTGGTTCTGCTTAACCTACCACTTGCTGTGTCTTCAAGCACTGCTCTCAGTGTAAGTTAGAGAGTAACATTGGTACAGAGCCGACACACAACAGTGCTGCTCACATCTGATTATGGGAATCCTCTGGCCATCCTGCCTTGGAATTCAAACCTTGTCAGAATGCCTGTGCCAAACACCACCCTGACACAAGTAGTGTGTACATTTTGCACAAAGTAGAACCAGCACCATGTAGTCAGACAACTGACAGTCTGATGGTTCTTCACAGCCAGCACATAGCATCTCCCAACAAGCCCTTCAGCATGCCCAGATGATTTAAATGTAGGCCCAGCTCCCCAACAAGACCTATAGAGAATGTAAAGCAGAGCAGTGATAACCTGTTCAGTAGCAGCTGGTGAACTCTGGGAATAAATTTATGCTCCTCCATAAACATTGGGACATTTATGAGTGCAGGCTGTGTTCGCTCTCCCATACACCCAGTGCTGTGGGGAGGTTATTACTAAGTTATTATCATCCTGCCAACTAAAACACAGCTCACTGAAATGGTTTAGATTAGCTTTGCTGTTCCACATTATACTCTTTTATTTCTCTGTAAATAAACAAAAATAGAAGAGCTACCATGGGGAAGAGTGGAGGACTGAACTTACACATCTTTACTATGTCTGAACCCTAATTGTGCCCACTGTGCTTCATCCTCTGGCAGCTGATGGTTACAGTTGTACCACCAAGGACAGACATCATTCCAGTGTCTTTCTTCCAAGGAGACAGGCAGGATCATCCTGCTGTCCTGTGAACCGATAACAGCACAGTCATGCTTGTTGCAGCACGGCCCTGCATCTGCTGTCAGTTACTCTGCACTGGGATGTATGTCAGTAGCAAGTCCTAAAACTGTCTGCAAAAGCTAAACAAAGCTTAACAAAGTTGAGCAGTTGAAAAGATGCCCAGTCCTTGTCACTGATAGCCAGGCTCAGCTGGCCAAGCTCCAAGCATCTTGGGACTGAACTGAAAGTCCAGGTAGACACAGCAACTGGGGCTGTTCAGCCTGGAGAAGAGAAGGCTCCAGGGAGACCTTACAGCTATATTTCAGTGTCTGGAGGGGACCTACAGGAAGGCTGGGGAAGGACTGTAGTGATAGGATGAGGGGCAACAGTTTGAAACTGGAGCAGGGTAGGTTTGGGTTGGACATCTTCACAGTGAGAGTGGTGAAATACTGGAACAGGCTGCCTTGGAGACCTTATAGCTACATTTAATTGCGAAGGGGACCCACAAGCAGGCTGGGGAAGGACTGCTAAGAAGGGCTTGTAGCAATAGGACAGGGGGCAATGGTCTGAAACCAGAGCAGGACAGATTTAGGTTGGGCATAAGGAGGAAGCTTTCTACAATGAGCATGGTAAAATACTGGAGCAGAGTGTCTAGGGATGTGGTTGAGGCCCCATCCCTGATGACATTCAAGATTAGACTTGATGTGGTCCTGGGCAGCCTGATCTAGTTGGAGGTGTTACTGTTCACTGCAGGGTGGTTGGACAAGATGACTTTTGAGGGTCTCATCCCACCCGATGCAACCTGTGAATCATGACTCAGAGACGTTAAATAATGCCAACACTTAGAGGCTTTGGGACTCAGCTCAGCTGTTAATTCCTTACTCTCAGTTGTAGCACCTTTGCAAGTTTTGATTAAAAGTAGCTGTCTGCTTCTCACTGGTTGTTTTCAGTGCCTGGATTACAGAGCAGTTGCCATGGTCTTGAGGGATTTATAGCAGCTCACAGATACTTTGGCAAAAATGCAGTTTCAGAAATTCAGATTCAAAGCCTGTGTCCTGTATAAATGGAACACAGGATCAGCCTTCAATAATGAACCTAGAAATACTTGGTTGCATCACCACTTAGCCAAACCTGAAGACCACAGACAGTCAAGTGGGAATTGGTTCAGGTCACCAACTGAACCTACATTTCTCTTCTAGCCTGGGAAGTTAATGCAAATACACCTTACCACGTTTTCAAAGTTTAAGGCGTATTGCACATCTTCTGGTCAGAGTAATACCATTTAAAAAAATAATTAAAACAGAATCTGTCCCACCAGGGTCAGAGGAAGTAAGATGCCAGCTCTGGGAAGTGGTCTGATAGTGTTAGCCCTGCTCTACATTTGTATCAGCCACAGAGATAATCTCTGATATAGTGCAGTGTGGTCATAAAATAAACTAAGGGGAAGCATCTGAATTTCTAGATTCTGTGATCCTTTCTTTAGGTTCTCATGGGATGCATGAACTCCCCAGGGCCTGACGTGAATGCGTTTGAAGTCTACAGAAATCCTTCTGTTGACTTCGTACAACTTTGGACCTGGTTTCTAAGGCTGTGGGGGTAGAAATGTGCTTCATCTCTCTGGATCAATGTCATCAGCTTTCCTTGCCTTTTAAGGACAAGCTGTGTTTTTAGAGAAACAGAGTATGGAACGAAGCAGCCAAAACCAGAGCAATTTCCTTCAGTACCACTTGTGTTACTGTTGCTCTGAAGCAGTAGGTTGATACTTAGGGGTTTAGCATCCTGGCTATGTTTTAAGGATACTGATTGCTGTAGGATTTAGATACTTTAATTATTTTAATGAATTTTAATTATTTTACTAATAATTTACCCAGTCATTCCCACAGAACAGTGATGCTTAGTCAGCTGGAACCAAATCAAACCAGTAGCCCTGAGATATAAAACACTTTTCCCAGTTCCCAGCCCACAATCAATCCCTGGTTTTAATACTGTTATATTTAACATGTGAGACTTCACAGCTGATTAGCAGAACTCACTTCTAAGAGGAGCAGGACTTCTCAAAATCATATTTGTGTGCCAGTTTAATAACAGCCCTTTTGTGCATTTAATGATACGTGGGACACAAGGTCCTCTGTATGGGAAGAGTGCTTTATGTATTCCATGTTAATGACTGCAGCACAGCAACCATTTATACCAAACTTCATTTGAAATGTTCTAAAAATGTTCTGTTTTTACTGAACACAGGAAATATTTTAGGGTCCAAACATTTTATTTTAATTATATATCTGTCAGTTAATGAAATGAGGTGACTTAGGGCTAATTCAGCACAGACAAATGCTGCTGTAAATACTTAAATTGACTTTGGTGAGACTAATATTTCAATTTGCAGTCTGTTGTATTAGCACCAAAGTTTTATGACATAAAATATATTTTTAGATTCAATCTATTTAAAACATTTACCTTAAAACTATTTCAGTGTTGACTGTTAAAATTCCAGTTCTAGGTAGCTGGAGGTAACTGCCTCATTACACTCCATTAATTACAATACCTTGATTTGTGTCACTGGTGTTTTGTGTAATGGTGCCGTTATTCCATGCCTGGGTTTCTATGGATGCCAGCTTGCCTCTGGAGTAGCAAAGGTGTGTGCAGTGACAAGGCTGTTGTTGGGACAGCATTCCCTGGCTCCTGCCTTGAGGATCACAGAATCATAGAATGGTTTGGGTTGGAAGGGACCTCCAAGGGACCATTTACAATGTCTCGTAATGACAGGACAAGGAGTAATGGGTTTAAACTGGAGGAGGAGGAGAGATTTAAACTAGATGTTAGGAATAAGCTCTTTACAGTTAGAGTGGTGAGACACTGGCACAGGTTGCCCAGGGAGGTTGTGGCTGCTCCTTCCCTGGAAGTGTTCAAGGCCAGGTTGGATGAGGCCTTGAGCGACCTGTTCTAGTGGGAGGTGTCCCTGCCTATGGCAGGGGGTTGGAACTGGATGATCCTTGAGATCCTTTCCAACCTAAACCATTCTGATTCTGTGCTTATAAAGGTCACTTAGTCTAACCTTCCTGCACACAGCAAGGACATCCTCCACTAGATCAGAGCCTTGTCAAGCCTGACCTTGAATATCTCCAGGGATGAGGCCTCAACCACCTTCCTGAGAAAACTGTTCCACCACCATCACAGTGCAGAACTTGCTCTTGACATCCAGTCTAAATCTCTTCTAATTTCAAACTATTGCCCCTCCTCCTAGCACTTGGAAACAGTCCCTCCCTCTGCAGCCTTCTTGTAGACCCCTTCAGGTACTGGAAGTCTATTAGGTTTCCCCAGAGCCTGCTCTTCTCCAGGCTGAATAACTCCAACTCCCTCAGCCTGCCCTCATACCAGAGGTGCTTCAACCCCCTGATCATTTTTGTGACTCTCCTCTGGACGAGTTCCATCAGCTCCATGTCCTTCCTGTGTCAAGGGCTCCAGAGCTGGATGTAGTGCTCCAAGTGAGGTCCCGCCAGAGGAGAGCAAAGTGGCAGAATCACCTCTCTCAACCTGCTGGCCACACTGCTTTTGATGAAGCCTAGGATGCCACTGCCTTCTGAGCTGCAAGTACACGCTGTTGGATTCAGGTTAATATTTCTGCCTTCTTCAGCTTTCCATTCTACCCATTCTTCATATTACTTACCTTTATACTAAAGATGCTTTTAATGGGATGGGAGCAGGAAGACAGAAAATAACCTTGTGGTGACCAGTAGCAGTGAAGTGTGAAGGGGATGCTTTCACTTTAAAAAAGAAAGACTTGTTTCCTGAGTGGCAAAGCACTAACAGCACACATAAAGCAGCCCCCTCCTGATGGGGAGGACGTTAATTGCATATATTCACATGTACGTGTGCGAGGTTTGATGGAAGTAAACAAGCAGGAACTATAATCAAGGAATGTACAAGTATAAATCAATTAATCAGCTCATAACTGTAATTTTAACCTTATGGTCTTTGGTTTCATAACTTTGAATTCAAGCCTTACATCTGTATCTCCTGGAGCAGGCAGCATGTGTGCATGAACTTTAGAGGATTAATAACCATCTTGATTATCTCATAGCTCATTTCACAGCTTGCTGCATTTATACCTGAAGATTCATCTTTGGTACCTTTTTTTCTTTTTCTCTCTTTTTTTTTTTCTTTTCCTTTTTCTTTTTCTTTTTCTTTTTCCTTTTCCCTTTTTTTTTTTTTTCACCCTTTCCGGTCACTTTAAAAGAAAAGTCTTTAAATCAAAAATAAATAAAGAAATAAAGGGCCTTGAACGGTTATACCCCATGCTGATTGCTTTTGCTTAATGGCCTCTTTTCTGAGCTTTAAAAACCCACAACTTTGAACATAATGATGGCATTTGCTATATGCTTGGGGCTGGAAGAAAATTATAGGCCTGAATCATTTTAATGTAGCCATCTTTTCTTTGGACCCCTTTCTGCAAAAGGAGCAAAGAGCTGTGTTTACCACTGTCAATACCAACTGATTTATTACTTATTATATGTCACGGTATGTGGGGACTTAAATTTAGAATCCAGTTTTAACGGGAGAAGAGTTGGGATATAAATGATTTTGCATGGCAGTAATAATGGTCAGCGTGTTGGGAAAACTCCCCTTGTTGTCTAACACTTTCTAAATAGCCAAAACCCATTGGATAAACAGTTGTAAAATCTTCCTAGTTCTAGTTTGGTTTTCACTTTGTTAGTCATTCACTATGGGGTTCATTGCTTGTTTCAATACCTAGAAGAGGTGGCAGTAGGAAATGAAAGAAAAGGCCACGTTATTTTTGGAACCTACATGTAGAGGTAGAGGTTATTTACACTTCGCTGCTGGAGATTAATGTTTTCTTTTCAGAACTTTCTGGCCCACGTTCTCCAGTACCAGCCAAGCTGAGCTGGGCACAAGTCCAAAGAAGGAAGAGCAAACATTGGGTTACAGCTACCTGGAGAGTCCTTCTAGCTATCAGAGTGATCTTGCTGACAGTGTAAAACAGCTCCTTTCACTCCACCTGAATGCATCCCAGACTCACCTTTCTGTCTGGCTGAGTTCAAACTAATCTGCCATTGTAGTCCTTAAAAATATGTAGATAGGTGTAGTGATCCCCAGACCAAACGTGCCTGTGTAACAGCAAGCCAGTGCCATTTCCAAAGGAATGCAGCAATTCTAGTGAACAGCAACAGCCAGGAGGCTTTCAAAGTAGGTGCCATACAGAGAATGGCTGGCCCTGTTTGGATGACTGAGGGAAGCTCAGGCTTTGAGCCACGATGGTAGGAAGAAACCTGGAATTTTTTTTTCTCCAGTGTTTCATTGGTTTTACAGTTAATTTTCATAAAATGCTGATTGCTTTGGTCCTGAAAGAGAAAAAGCATCCTGGATGTCTGAAGCAGAAGATGGAACTAGAAACTCACTGAACTTCAGGCAAAGGATGAGAGCGTGGAGCGCGTAAGGAGAAGTTGGGCGTTAGGCTGGCTGCAAAGGAAGCTTTCTTCTCTTTCAGAGGAGGATGCAGGAGGTGACCTGTTATTCATCTCCAGCCCTCAGGCTGCTGGCTCCACCACTAAATTAGACCTTTTAAAATAAATGAGTTCAATGTTAGGTACTAGCTGGGAGGGGAGGGGGTTGCTGAGCTTTTTAAATTTCTCAGTCTTGAACCTCTTCCAAGCCTCGGTATTTACAACCTACTAATAATGCTACGATATATGTATTTTTATTAGACTTCCTATTGAACACCAGTCTAATACCTTTGCTTTCCTTATTTATGATGAGATTGTTTCCAGCTACTGCTAATTTATTTTACACAGCCCATGATGTAATCGTTAAGCAGTTGTAATGAAGATTGAAGGTTTAATAATGCCAAGTGTTACAAATTTCTATTTAATCATTCCTAAATCGATTAGTTACCTTCGCCCAAATGCCGTGCCATCGAAACAGGGAGAGCTAAAGATACAAACTGCTGTAGCCAGTGTTTGATAAATGATATTTTGGTGCAGTGGTAATTGAGTTATTGAATTTACTCATCTTCCAAATGATGTTTGCATTGTCTCAGCCATATGTGTTTAGGGCCAGGGGAAGGTCATTAGGAGCTTCAGTCCGGGGGCATGTTTGGGTTAAAGTGATTTTGAACAGCCAGTGTTGAGGTTAGTCAATTAAAAGAAATAGCAGAGAGTGATGCTACAGAAGGGCATGCTACAGGCTGGTCAGTAGGGAGATCCCAAAGGCCTGTTTAAAATAGTCTAAAGATTCTATAAGTAAATGTCTCTCCTAGCCCCAGGCTCTTTAGGCACTGACAAATTGCTGAGCAGGATGCCCTTCACTGAAAACGGCTTTCAGCTGTAAACAAATGTCCCACTTTTATGGCTACATCCAGGACAAGCCTATAAAGGCCAAGGTAAAACATTATATGACAATACCTTTTGTATCTATAAACACATTCTTCAGTGAACTTCCTTAAGGGAAGATCTGGGCTGTGGGTGCAACACAGAAGATGTTCCCAAGCTGCTTAGGGCAGAGCAGACTGCAGATCTGTGCTTGGTGGCTCATCCCTAGCACCCGCGGCTGAGTTCTGCATAAAGATCCGCTCCATATTCAGGCGCTGTTACCTTGATACGATTAGAATGTTTCAGAGGCAATTCAGTCGGGAACACATTTATATCTACATCCTGCACACAGAGTTTTGCAAGTGAAAGCCCTCCCAAGGAGTGTGTCATTTCTATTTAAGACTGTGTGCTGATGACATCTCTGTGGTGTTCAGCTGCCCCTGAAATGGGTGGGAAGCTGCCCCTCTTAATGAGGCAGTACCTCTCCTGAGTGACCAAGAACTGGTTCCGCTAGAATTCACATACCCAGCCCTTGCTTGCTGTCTGCACTTCCAATCAAAACCAAAGGAGCTTTGTCATTTTTCAGGAGTTTAGGAATAATTAGACTGCTAGAATCAGATGAGAAGCCCTCCCTGTTCCTGTGTTCTCACATTGACTACAAGGATTTTCAGGGGAGCTGATAACCTCTACTGCTCTGAACAAGTCAGAGGGAAGAGCAGAGTCTCTCTTAAAGTGAAAAATGGGCTCACTTTATTTTTAATACTCAGCTGGTTGCTGTAGCCAGGGACCATTTTTTACTTCCCAAGCACTGGAGAGAGGCTTCTGTTCTCTAATATTTCTGTTGTATGATTCTTGAAAAACCTGTTGTTTTATAAACACACTATTTTGTATTTGATTTCTGTCCTCTAAACACTTATTTAGATCACAAGTAATACTTTCTAATCCTGTAATATGCCCAAAGCTTAAATCAATAAACATTTGATGAATACATAACCTGAGGCCATTCTGTTTGGCTGATAAATGGTAATTGTGGGAGTGCCTGGCAGCTTTTGTGGTTAAACCTTTGCTTTTACACAATTAAACGGCCAACTCTTCAAACACTGGACACACTCCTAATGATAATTACACAAGGAGTGGAGAGCTCAATGGGGACAAGGGAAACAAAGACCTTTCTCTTGGTGCCAGTAAATGATCCACTGGCGAGCCAGGCTGGTGGGCTCTGTGTGTTCTAGTTCCCTGGGGATCTCAGAACACTGTGCCCAGGTCCTGTGCAACTTTCTGGGGCACTACTTATGTTGTGTCTAAAGCGTACCCTCTGCTTGTCTGCCCTGCTCCTCTGCCAAGGGTGCTGCCCTGCAGCCATCCTCAGCCACCCTACCACATTTACAGTATCACAGTATCACCAGGGTTGGAAGAGACCTCAAAGATCATCAAGTCCATTTACCGCTGCCATAACCTCTGCCTGGGGTTGTAAAATCTCAAGTTGACCAAGGCCAGTTGACTTGTGCCCAGGTCACTGTGCCCAGGTGAGTGCCAGCCAAAGCAGCACTCCTGTCTCAGAGGGACACATAAAACAGGCCAGGACACATCTGTACCCAATGGTACCTAATGACTGTGGAACTCTTCACAGTCATTCATGGTCAGTTTGCATCATTTTACAGGATCTGAGCCCAGGCAAAGGACTATGTATGGTCGCTGTAATAATACACAGACCATTGCCTCCTGGAAGCATTCTGCATTACCTGTGAGTGTAACTCAGTTGTGAGTTCATACAAAAAACCCACACCCATCTCTCCACTGTCCATTCCCTCCAGCCCTCCCTGCAATTTTCCTCACATCCAGCAAAGCCCCCCCAAAGCATACACACAGGTGCAGTTCCTTCCTCCCCCGTTCACTCTGTTCCAGCAACTACCTCCAGAGCCAAGAGGAGAGGGGTCTTTGCATGCAGAATGGTGTTTTGTCCTCTCATTTGTAGCTGCTGAATCATTTTCAGCCTCTGCAGTTGCTCTACCATATGCCCAACTTATAAAATCATTTTCCCCCCTCCCTTCACCAGAAACCAGCTCTTTAGGGGAGAAACGTGGAGCTGACAGTTACACTGCTCCCCACTGTGAATGAACTGTAGGACATCCCTCACCATCAGGCTTTAGAGGGAGACTAAGAAGTATCTTTAGCCTTCCTTCCCTGTGTTGATGAAGTTACAAAGTGAGGCACGAGCTGTTCGACTGTAAGATTAGAAATCAGCCAGGAAAAATGATCCTGTTTTAATGTGCTGTGGTTCCTTTAGGTTGACTTCTGTGTCACTGAGGCAGAAATGAAGGGGGGAAAAAGTGGGAGAAAGTGAAACTCTAATTATTTTTATCTTTAATGATCTCTGGCAAAATAAACAGAGCATGTAGAGATTGTGGCACATATGTGATTGTGTGTATTTATTTTCTATATTATTCTAGCTGTGGTGTCACCCAGGACCACATCTCACATGACAAGGAGCAATTAAAGGAAAATGTGTCCGGGCTATGCCCCTGCCAAACTGAATCATGGCCCTTCTTTTGGCAGCCTCATGCATGAATCCCTCCCCTTGGGGAACACCAGGCAGTAGCTGATTTGCCAACTGACATGATACATACACTTTTTTGTGCATGTGTGTCATGTTGGTGACACTACATGCCCGTCGAAAACAGAGCTCCTGTCTCAGCGTAACGTGCTGGTTTTAATGGTGTCAGATAGTCAGAGATTAACAGAGAGGTGCAAGGAGAGAGGCAATGTCTCTTCGCAGGCTGCTTGCTTTGTTGCAAGTCCAAATTTGCAGCCATTTGATTTTAAAAGACATTGTACAACATATACAGATGTAAGTGTATTAAATTACCTAGTTTGAATATAAACAGCTGCGGATATGGTAGCTGAGAGCACCTGGGGAGTTGTATACTACAGACATAGGGGTTTTCTCTGCAATTTATTCAATTAAAGTGTGAAACATGTCTAAAAGAGTTATTTGAAGGGCTTTTGTTCTCCTGCACAATTTCTGCCTCCCACTCCCTCTTTCCTTTGTACTGAAGTCCCAGAACACAGCTCAGAAAGAGAATAATGAAGTAGGAAGTATCTAGGAAGGACATGCAGCTACATGACAAAGCCAGCTTAGCAATAACACTTCCAGTACCTCTGGCTCAGAGAGGAGCTTTGTATAACTGTCCTGTACATTTAACATAAAGCTGTGCATTGCAATTCAACTTGTTTGTATTTCCTCCACATCAAATACTTCCTTTATTGCGAATAAAGAAACCTCACTAGCTAAGGGAACATTCCAGTGGCTTATGGACCAAAGCACAACATAGTGAGGCACTTTTAGAGTCACTTCTCATCCATGCTAACCTGTATTTTAAGTCACCTAGATGTAGCTAAAGCTCAGCTTGTCCCAACTGACTGATCAGCATCCATGCAATGACTGAACTAGGGTTCTGCTGTCACAACATGCAAGTTTACTGGCATTTTAGGCACTGTGGACTATCATGACTGGCCTCCAGATACTGCTTCAGAGGGCTGCAGGTCCTGCATCTTATTTACATCTACATCTCTGCATGTGAGCCCAGCCCTTACAGAATGTACCATTTACTTGTGAAAGCCACTCACAAGATATGGAAATGAAAGCAAGGGAACAAAAGCTGCAAACTTCCATCTTCAGAACACAGCCCAGTTGATGCTACAAGTCCTTTATTTCTGCAGGCCAACTATACAAGGCTTTGCTTCCCCATCAGTAAAGACAAATAGATCTGCACAGCCAGCTTTCATTAGTCCTTAGCATCTCCACCTTAGCCTGCATACAGCTGAAGTTTACAAACCCTCAGTAAGGCACAGGGTTTCTCTACACAGAGGGGCACCTAAGAGCTGCCCTAAGTCCCAGCACAGAGTGAGAGGTCTTGCACTAACTGGATAATCTTTCCTCTCACATTGCATCCTGTTTCAAATGCAGTGCTAAGAGAAGATTTGTATTTCTTGCGAGACAAAGCAGTTGTTGTTAATCCCAGTTTGCCAACACAGAGTAGGTATTCACAAGTCATCCACAACTGCCTCTTCTTACCCAGTTTGCAGAAAAAGGACAAGAAAAAAACCTCTGGCAAAGTCCAAGTTGCTACTCCAGGAGCAGCAGCCCACGGCATTAGCAGGAATCACTCAGATAGTGCTGTTCAGACATAAGTAACTTATAACAGATAAGATTTTGTTGATCTTACCCTCAGTCCTTCACTTTTTACATGTCTGTTACATCAGCTGAAGATCACACCCGGACCATTTGCCTTATTTAAAGACCTTTTCAGTACTGTCTTTGCAGAACGGTACCTTCTGAAGCCAGACCTGTTGTGCAATATCCTCCTAGGTGTCCTGTTTCTCTCCTTGCTAAAGAATAATGGTAGCACAGAATTACACAAGTACCACCATTAAATACAGATTCAGGCTTTGAAGAATACAAAAACTATTTCACATAAGAAAGGGCTCATAGTTTCTAATTCATAATTAGTCATTAATGTCCAATAGAAATCCTTTAACACAATCCACCCATTTTAAAAATTAAATCTAGATGTTATTAATCAGTAAGAAAGACACAGTAATTAGCCGGCATCATCCTGTGAATGTGGAAACTCCTACTCCTGATTTAGCACAACATTCACCATAAAACATGCCAAGCCCAAGTACTTCAGTACTCCAAAGCATCAGGAGTATTTTGAACACTTTGCAGTTGTTGCAGAGGAACCTTTTGTCTAGCTGACATAAGTGGCTGGGGCTGGGACTTTGTGTGGTTGCAGCATGAAGCAACATTCATTTTACCAGCATGCCCAATATCCAGGGTGAGAGTACAGAGCAGACACAACAGATAAATACCAGAAGGCAAGGCATGGGCCAGGTACTGTATTGATGACACCCAGCCCCTTGCAAATTCCAGAAAACAGAGAAATTGGAGAAAACACTACTATTTCAGCTTTGCCAGAACCCTATCTTCCCTTGGTGTGTCTCACTGCTGGCTGCTCAACCCTCTTGATACAGATACAGCTGAGAGGAGAGACTGTTCCATGCTCCTAAGCAGGCTTCTAGAGGTTTCAAGAGGCAGGAATTGCCTCTGCTGGGTGTTCATTCCTCCCGCTGCTGCTTATGTGAAGAGAGATTTCCCACGCCTGCCTGTTTGCTTTGATGTTGTGTATTTTCCATGTCTCAACAAATACTTCTCTGACTGCTCACAGCCTTTCTGCAGCACGGCTGCCTCACCAGCCACAGGATTCCTGCTCACTGAACAGAGCTACGATCAGCAACGTGAGCACTCAGATCGGCAGCACACCCGCGGAGGGGTCCTGGATTATTTCAGAGTTGTGACACTTGATGGAAGGGGCAGAAATGTTTCTCCTTTTCAGCAGAAGTTCATTTCTGCAGTTGCTGGTGGCATAGATCAGGCCTTCCCAGGATAATCTTCTCCCTCAGTGCTGAACAGTTTTTCAGAGCCAGTGTGTAATTCAAAGCCCTTTAGTACAAGCAGTTGTTCAATTTATCATCTTGGAGTGCCAGCATTTTTAATAAAATTAACAAATAGGCACCTCATGGCAAGCAGGGTGAAATTACTTTTCGTTGTAATTAGACTTCAGACAATGCTATATTGTGTAGTTAAGAGAAAGGAACTTTGCCTCAAATTTCAAAGTGGTGAATCTCAGTTTAATTCTGCTAATGGCAGTTAACACAGATGGCTAAAAAGAGTAATTATCTTCTTTAGCTTTCTGCCACCTGCCACAAATGAACTGTTTTCTTTAATTGCTCAGATTTACTCTTAATCACACAAAACAGATACTTAAATCCTAGTCACATACTGCAACTCAAGAGCAAGATTTTAACCCTAAGTTTGCGACTGAAGAAATTGCCACCCTGACCAAGGGTAAATTCAGGCTGTGACAGTTGAAAAGATTAATCCTTTCTCTTCCAGGCAGGAGAAAAGTTTGCAGGCTAATCACACAAGTCCTGTGGCCTGATCCAAGTAATTACCAGAGCAACCAAAAGGCTATATCCGCAGCAACAGGAAAAAAAGTCACATAATTTCTTCCTGCTGATACACTCTCCACAATAAATGGGCATTTTTAAAAGCCACACAATCAGATAGACTTATCTTGAGAGTGACTTGCTGAAGAACTTAAAGATGTAACGTTAACAATACCTGACTGATGAGTCAAAGCTTTTTAGATTCCTGGAGATACATTAACAGATAATAAGCCCATTTCCACTGGGGCATCACAGTGAATTAAATCAATGTTAGGCATATAAAAACTCCAACACGACACTCCCTGAAAGTTTCAGGCTACACTGTATTTTACAACAGCCAATTCTTGCCCCTCCACCACTCAGAGGTGATGTGTTTCTAAGTCTTCCCTTTCTTCTTCACTACCATTCATGATGCCTGAACTAAATATCAACAAATTTGACTTCTGCAGAGGAACTCAGAAACCACCTCTTTCATTTTGCCTATTGACCTGCCATAGTGAGCTGAAAAAGCACTAATATAAAACTTAAGTTGTAAATCTCATAACAAGAGGACACAGTCTCAAGCTGTGCCAGGGGAAGTTTAGGCTGGAGGTGAGGAGAAAGTTCTTCACTGAGAGAGTCATTGGCTACTGGAATGGGCTGCCCTGGGAGGTGGTGGAGTCACCGTCCCTGGAGGTGTTCAAGGCGGGTTTGGATGTGGCACTTGGTGCCATGGTCTAGTCTTGAGGGCTGTGGTGATGGGTTGGACTTGATGAGCTTTGAGGTCTCTTCCAGCCCTGGTGATACTGTGATACTGTGATCTCTGTGCTTAAGAGAAAGGGAAAAAGCAGCAAACTCGCTGTTCTGTGGAATAATCTCTCCCAAGTTAGTTAAAGGAAGTTCCCAACAAAATTTGTATACAAGGCAGTAAAAGAAACATGAGAGTGGACACCTCTGAATAAGAACTCTTTAAAAGAAAACCCAAACCAGGCAGACAGTTTCACTTAGTATAAACTCATGTACAGAAGTGACATCTACTGTGTGTATTGCATCTTTTCAAGAACATATATTGTTTGTAAAAGATTATTCCATTATTTTGGAATTAGATGAACTCCTAAATACTACAGATCAGCATCTTTTGCTGTGACAACTTTGTATTTTTAAATAATATGAGTGGCAGAGGGAAAGGAAATAATTTTGAAGCTGTTGGAAAACAGCTTTAAGATGTTTCTGTGTGTTCAACAATCTAATGAGAAAGAGAGACCTAAAGTATGGAATTTCCACTGACTGAGAAGCTCCACAGAAAAGATTTCTGAACTTGATCTTTATGGAAATTAATTATCTTTGACACTGATGTTTTATATAAGGGCTTTGTGCTGTGCTCCAACTTAGTGAAGGTTTCTATTTCATAAATTCCTTTAAGTAACCTGACAACCACTTCTAAGAGAGCCTCAGCTGTACAAAATGTCTGTGAGTAGGTGTGGGAAAGACAGGGTCTGAGTGCATCATTGCCCCTGTGTATTTATAACCACAGCAGGGAAAGTGAGTCTAATAATAGCATTTACCTTTCTTACTTGGTAAATAACAAACTATTATTGGACAATTATAGTAAAGGTCAAGATCCTTTTTTTTTCCCCCCTGTTTATAGAACATGCTTACTCTATTTAGCTTCAGTTTGAAGCCACTTCCCATGAAGCAATGTAGTGCAGCAAACACTGAGTGTGCCAGAGCTTATGGCACTGACTTAATTTTAAGGGTGAAAGATAGTTTTCAGCAGTGCTCACTCAGGTGTCCTTATTACAGCTCTGGCTTTCAGATGGGTTTGTTGCAGCCATCAGGGTTCATAAAACGCAGCTATTTTCATACAAACATTGTCCAAGTGACAATAGATGTTTGCAGTTGGCTGCTGGGGTGGGCAGGGAGCACTCTGCTGGGGTGGTGTTGCTGGGAGCACACAGTGCTGCAGGAAATGAAAACAACTTGGGAAGGAGGAAAGATGAAATACAATCAATCCCTCCCTGGCTGATAAGTAAGGGGCTTTCAGAGTTTTAATGGACTAAAGAGCGTAATGTGTTTGGGTTGGTAACCACAGGGTTTAATCAAGTATTTTTAAATTTTTAAACAGGAAATGGCCTTTTCTCCAAAGGATATACACATTTGCAGTGCATAAATCAGATCCCAAGTCCTGGGATCCTGAGCTCACGGTCTTTGCCATGCAATTAACTTTAACTCTTTTCTGAGGAAACCTGGGGTCATTCTAGCAGTGTAACCTGATGTGATGAGTTCTCAGTGTTGGTTTTCCTACATTTTGTACCAATCGAACTCTTGCCTCAAAGCTGTTTCCTCTAAAGCATTTTCAGGCTGTAGATTAGGCACATACCTCATTCTGGGGTTAGCTTCAGGTCATGAGGTCCTTCCTGAGCAGCCCAGCAATAGCACAGCTATTGGCCAGCCAGGCGTGGTGGGACATCCTTCACAGTGTTTCCTGGCAGATAGACCACCACCATCTCAGCCAGCACTAGAGATCACATTGTACAGTCTCTTCGTGTCTCACCTTTCATTTCTGAACCTTTCCCATAGTAGGATCTGTGGTGGTTTGGGAGTTACCTGCCCCACACACACAATGAAATCACCCAGACTCAATTCAAGGGAGATGTTGAGGTACTGCAATGTGTCCTGAGAAGGGCAACGAAACTGGTGAGGGGCCTGGACCACAGGCCCTATAAGGGGAGGTTGAGGGAGCTGGGGGTGTGCAGCCTGGAAAAGAGGAGGCTCATGGGTGATCTCATTGCCGTCTACAAGGACAACCTTGTAGCCAGGTGGGGTTGTTCTCTTCTCCCAGGCAACCA